>ONZH01011526.1:0-23261 GCA_900303285.1 Rhinella marina
GACCGTCTAAAAAATTATGATTGATGGCCTGCTGCTGACACTCAAAAACATTAGGGGTGAGAGTCTGCTGCTAGCTGACCCTCTAAAACATTGGGCGAGTGCCTGTGCTGATCTGACCATCTAAACATAGGGAGTCCTGCTGCTGATCTGACTATCTAAAACATAGGGCGATGCCTGCTGCTCATCTGACCGCTAAAACATAGGTAGAGTACCACTGTTGATCTGACCATCTAAAACATTATGGGCGAGTGCCTGCTGCTGATCTGACTGTCTAAAACATTAGGGGCTAGTGCTGCTGCTGATCTGACCATCTAAAACATTAGGGGCGAGTACCTGCTGCTCATCTGACTGTCTAAAACATTAGGGGCAGGTGCTTGCTGCTGAGCTGACCGTCTAAAAAACTATGGTTGAGGCCTGCTGCTGAGCTGACCGTCTAAAAAAATTATGGTTGAGGGCCGCTGCCGAGCTGATCATCTCTACAAAATTATGTTGAGGCCTGCTGCTGAGCTGACCCTCTAAAAAATCATGGTTGAGTGCTTGCTGCTGAGCTGACTGTCTAAAAAATTATGGTTGAGGGCCTGCTGCTGCTCTGACCGTCTAAAAAATCATGATTGAGGGCCTGCTGCTGAGCTGACCGTTTAAAAAATTATGGTTGAGTGCCTTCTGCTGCTCTGACCATCTAAAAAAATCATGATTGAGGGCCTGCTGCTGAGCTGACGGTCTAAAAAATTATAGTTGAGGGCCTGCTGGTGACCGTCTAAAAAATTATGGTTGAGGGCCTGCTGGTGACCGTCTTAAAAATAAGTGGTAAGGGCCTGCTGGTGACCATCTTAAAAATTAGTGGTGAGGGCCTGCTGGTGACCGTCTTAAAAATTAGAGGTGAGGGCCTGCTGGTGATCGTCTTAAAAATTAGAGGTGAGGGCCTGCTGGTGAACGTCGAGGGCAGCCTAATAAGCAGTTTGATATGATGGAGGATGAGGAGGAAGAGGACGAGAAGAGGAAGGGGTACATGGGAATACAGTGTATTTAATACACCCCAAAAGCCACATTTAAAGTTCCTTCATGTTCAGCTGCTTTCCTCTGGTGGGGTAGAGAAGTCAGGGGCAATCCAGGCCTTGTTCATTTTGATAAGAGTCAACCTGTCAACATTTTCAGTTGACAGGTGGATGCGTTTATCAGTTATTATGCCCCCAGCGGCACTAAATACCCGCTCCGACAAAATGCTGGCGGCAGGGCAGGCCAGCACCTCCAAGGCGTAGAGCGCCAGTTCGTGCCGTGTGTCCAGCTTAGACACCCAATAATTATAAGGCACAGAGGGATCACTGAAGATGTTGACACGGTCAGCTAGGTACTCCTTCACCATCTTCCAAAACTTTTCCCTCCTTGTGACACTAGGCCGCTCATCAGGGTGAGGGTGCTGGCGGGGTGTCATGAAAATGTCCCAGCCCTTGGAGAGTGTTGCCCTGCCTCTGTTGGAACTGCTGTGTGTTCCCCTCGTCTCCCCTCCTCGGGTGCTGAAGGAACTACGTACCAGCGTTGTCAGATGGAAATTTTTGGAGTAATTTTTCTACAAGGGCCTTCTGGTATTGGACCATTTTGCTAGTCCTCTCCACCAGAGGAATAAGAGATGAGAAGTTCTCTTTGTAGCGGGGGTTGAGAAGGGTAAACAACCAGTAATCGGTGTTGGCTAAAATGCGTATAATGCGAGGGTCATGAAAAAGGCAGCATAGCATGAAGTCAGCCATGTATGCCAGAGTCCCAACAGACAAGGTTTTGCTTTCCTCACCAGGAGGATGACTCTCAATCTCCTCGTCCTCTTTCTCCGCGTTTCCCTATCCACGCCGAAGAGATGGAGTAAACCTGCTGTGGGTACTACCCTCTGTAGCGGTGGCAACCGTCTCCTGCTCCTCCTCCTCATCCTCCTCTTTCAATTTGCGCTGAGAAGACGAACCGAGGGTGGTCTGGCTATCACCCTGTGTAGGGTCTTCCCCCATTTCCACCTCTTCCGCAAGCAAAGCGTCCACGCCTTAATTGTGAGCAGTGAGCATTTTAGTAGAAACACAGAAGTGGGATGGTTACGCTGATAATAGCATTATCGCCGCTCACCATCTATGTAGATTCATCAAAGTTGCGTAAAACTTCACAGAGGTCAGACATCAATGCCCACTCGTCGCTTGTGAAGAGCGGAAGCTGACTGGAAAGGCGCCGACCGTGTTGCAGCTGGTATTCCACTACTGCCCTCTGCTGCTCACAAAGCCTGCCCAACATGTGGAAGGTGGAGTTCCAGCGTGTGCTCAAGTCCCACAGCAGTGGGTGAGCTGGCAAGTGCAAGCGCTGCTGCAGCGTTGCCAGACCGGCTGAAGCTGTAGGTGACTTTCGGAAATGGGCACACAGGTGGTGCACCTTCACTAGTAGCTCAGGCAAATTGGGGTAGGTATTGAGAAACCGCTGAACAACTAAGTTGAAGACATGGCATGGTATGTGTGTGAGTTTGCCGAGCTCCAAAGCCGCCACCAAGTTGTGGCCGTTATCAGACACAACCATGCCTGGATGTAGGTTTAGTGGCGAGAGCCACAGCTCAGCCTGGTCCCTTATGCCCTACCACAGCTCTGCGGCGGTGTGCTGTTTGTTACCTAAGCAAATAAGTTTCAGCAAGGCCTGTTGTCGCTTCCCGACTGCTGTGCCAGCTACTGACTGAAGTCTGACTGGTGCTGAAAGATGAGAATTCTGCAATGGAAGTGGAGGAGGAGGTAGAGAATGCGAGGTTGCAGCCGCTAATGTAGGTGGTGGCAGAAATCCGGATGGAACTAGGGCCTGCAATCCTTGGCATGGGTAGCACCTGTGCCATCCCAGGGTACGACTCGCTCCCAGCCTCCACAACATTCACCCAGTGTGCCGTCAGGGAAATGTAGCGTCCCTGGCCAGAAGCACTTGTCCATGTGTCAGTCGTTAAGTGGACCTTCCCAGTTGGTCAGCTTTGGTCAGGGCACGGGTTATGTTTCGGGACACATGCTGGTGTAAGGCGGGGATGGCACATCGGGAAAAATGGCGGCTGGAAACTGTGTAACGAGGGACAGCCGCCGCCATCAGGCTGCGAAAAGCCTCAATGTCCACAAGCCTAAACAGCAACATTTCCAGGGCCAGTTATTTGGAAAGTTGCACGTTTAGTGCTATGTCCTGTGGGGGGGTGGCTGGGTATTTGCGCTTGCGCTCAAATGCCTGGGGTAAGGACATCTGTACGCTGTGCTGGGACACTGAAATGGACATGCTCGCTGATGGTGCTTGAGAAGGTCCAGGTGTAGGGTGGGAGGCATCTGGGCCTGCGTCTTGGACAGCATGTAACACAGGGGAAGAGGAGGCAGTGGTGTGACCCGCAGACACCGATCGTGGACCCAGGCATTCGGTCCACCTATTAGGGTGCTTTGCTGCCATGTGGCGGATCATGCTGGTGGTGGTCAGGTTGCTAGTGTTCACGCCCCTGCTCATTTTGGTACGGCACAGGTTGCAAATTACAGTTCTTTTATCGTCAGCACTTTCCTCAAAAAAGCACCAGACTGCGGAACACTTACCCTTTGGCAAGGGAGATCGCCGCAAGGGGGTGCTCCGGGGAACAGTTGTGGGTCTGGGTGGCGTGGCCTGCCTTCTCCCTTTTGCCACCCCACTGCCTCTTCCAGCCTGTTGTGGTGCTGGGAATCCCTCCCCCTCTGTACTGCTGTCCTCACGCGACTTGCCACCTTCCCAGGTGGGGGCAGCGATTTCATCGTCCACCACAAGGTGACATGGTGACCTAACAAGAACCTGACTTAACTGCATCTCATCCTCATCATCAACCTCTTGAGACACTAATTGCCCTTGAATTATTGGCAACTGTGTCTCCTCATCATCATACACCTCAGACACATCAGACACTAATTGCCATTCCCCACCGTCATCTTCTTAAGACTGTGGATGCTCATGAGTTTGGGAATCAGTGCACAACATCACATCATGTCCCTCTTCAAGCGGGCTTAGCGAGAGGCCTAAATCAAGGAAAAAAGCTCCTTGGAATATCTGAGTGTGGGATTACTTATTTGCCCAGACTCTGCATGGTGGGAGGAAGGAGGAGCACCATGATTAGCGGCAGAAAAAAATACACTGGATTTAAGGTATTTAGGACACAGAAATGTTAGCCTGCACACGCAGCACAGGTAATGTCGCCTTGATTAGCGGCAGAAAAAAATACACTGGATGTCAGGTATTTAGGACACAGAAACGTTAGACTGCACACACAGCACAGGTAATGTCGCCTTGATTACCGGCAGAAAAAAAATACACTGGATTTCCGGTATTTAGGACACAGAAACGTTAGACTGCACACGCAGCACAGGTAATATCGCCTTGATTAGCGGCAGAAAAAAATACACTGGATGTCTGGTATTTAGGACACAGAAACGTTAGACTGCACACGCAGCACAGGTAATGTCGCCTTGATTAGCGGCAGAAAAAATGATACCAGATGTCAGGTATTTAAGACACAGAATCGTTATAATGCACACTCTGCGCAGGTGGTGTTAAGGTCGGGCAAACTTGCGCAATTTTTGCCCCAAAAGAAAAAAAAAATACTGCAGCCAGATATAACAATAGTCCTTAAAAGGACTTTTGTGTCTTTTAAACAGAACAACTAGCCCTGCCTAGCCAAATCCTATCCCTACAATATCTGTCCCTCCTTGCGCAAACGTTCTACAGCAGAAGCAGCGCAGGTAATGTTGCCTTGATTAGCAGCAGAAAACAATACACCGGATGTCAGGTATTTGGAATACACAAACATTATACAGCACACGCTGCGCAAGTGGTGTTAAGGTCAGGCAAACTTGCTCAATTTTTGCCCCTAAACAAAAAAAAAAAATATTGCAGCCAGATATAACAATAGTCCTTAAAAGACTTTTTGGTCTTTTAAACAGAAAAAATAGCCCTGCCTAGCCAATTTTTATCCCTACACGCTCTCCCTGACTCGGACTGAGCCGGGTCACATGTCACCGGGTGCTATATAGCACCGGATGACGCGTTCCCGGCTAGCCAATCACTGTAATGCCAGTAGCCAACATGGCTAAGGCATTACAGTGAATGCCAGCACCTGCCTGTACGCTGATTGGCTGCATAGCAGCCAAGAAACGTGCGGGGAGGGGACTCGATCATGGCACTCGAGCTTGGTCCCCAGCACCGCCATGCTCGGCTGAATACCGTATTCGGCCAAGCAAGTTCGCTCATTACTAATTATGACGCCATTGCTTCACTCTCTATATTTACCCATTTTTTTTTATTTCCTCAGATTAAAAAAGATCTCAAAGGAAAATGTGTTACTGATGTTGACAAGATGAACCGAAAGAAGTACTAAAATGCATCAAGAACAATGAGTTTAAAAATGTTTTGAACAGTATAAAAGTGTTTGCACAAATACATTGTTTGAAATAAAAAATACTTTGAAGGACACTGGAGTTTCAAAATGTGGAAATAGACAAGTTTTTATTAATTCATTCCTGTTTCTTTTGGGTAACCCCTAGTAAACCATGATGATATTAACCCTTCTGTTGCTTATATTGGTTTTGGTGGTTGTTAGCCCAGCGCTCTGTTGCTGCGCTGCTGCTCCTACATGCAGGCATGGGCTCACTCATTCCCTCCTGTTGGTGTGTGCCATGCTGACCAGCGCGGGCAGCAGGTAGCTTAAAATACTGTATCTGTGCTCCGCGCCTGAGCTTCTTTTCTGCTTAGAGTCCTGTACTGATTGTTAGGGCGTGCAAAAGCGTGTCTTTCCTCCTTTTGTGAGGAGGCTGGGTTGAATGATATATTTAAAGGCGCTTCCTGCCTCAAGAAGGAGCTTGAGCAATCTTGGTCACTAGCCAATCTAGTTACTTGCATAACAGTTTGCTCAGGCCATGGACCCTGCTAATCAGAACCCACCAAGCCTCACCGAACTGCACTGGGAGATGGCTCAACAGAGAGAAAGTCAGGATCAAATTCTGTTCTATCTGCACAATGTGAACATGTGCCTTAATGACCTGACCCCCACCAACCCGTCATCTCCAGCTCCCTCTGCAGTGGCCTCCCAGGCCTTGAAACAGGCCTTTCCTGCAGCTCTGGTTCTCCATTACCCTGTTGCTAACAAGCAATTCTATCTTGAGGTGGATGCATCGTATCTTGGAGGTGGGACAGTGCTTTCACAAAAATCTTTCTCAAGTAAGATGAGAACATGTGGTTTCTTACCTTCTGGAGAGAGCATCTCATCCTGTGGTGATCTACACTGACCACAAGAATCTGACCTATCTGCAGTCTGCGCAAAGACTGAATCCTCGTCAAGCCAGGTGATCCTTATTCTTTGCCCGTTTTGATTATCAGCAGCTTTAACACATATCATCTGCCTAAACATTGCTACAGACAAAGTACATCCTTACATTGTAACAATGTTTCCTAAAAGCAGTGGTCACTTTCAGCAGGATAATACTCCTTTGTCACACCACAAAATTTGTTCAAGAATGTTTTGACAAAGATGACAAAGAAATCTAACTAACAAATTCCAGGGTTTGAGGGATGTTGGCTAACATCTTGGTGCCAGATACCACAGGACACTTTTAGGGATGAGCGAATCGGCTTCGGATGAAATATTCATTCTAATACAGTATGGAGCGGGATCTCCGTACAGTATTAGAATATATTGGCTCCGATGAGCCAAAGTTATTACGTTGCAAAGTCTCGTGAGAATTTGCGTAATAACTTCAGAAATAGATTTTTACTGTAAAAAAACATTTCCAGAACTCGGGTTCGGTAATAACTTCGGCTCATCAGAGCCAATATATTCTAATACTGTTTGGAGGCCCCACTCCGTACAGTATTAGAACAAAGTTTTTTGCTAATCGACTTCGGATATTTCATCCAAATTCGATTCGCTCATCCCTAGACACTTTCATAAGTCTTATGAGTTCAAATTTGGCACAACTGTGACATTATCAAGAACTGGACATCCCTCAAAAATTGATGAGCATCTGAGAAGAAAATTGGCACAGGAGGCTGCCAAGAGGAGTTACAAGAATTTCTGGCAAGTACTGCTTGTGCACTACATGTGACAATCTCCCTTATTTTTCTTATGTTTGGGCTGTGGGGTAGGGGGCAAGATAGAAGCCTTTTCTTACAAAGTAAAACATCCAAGCCCAACTATGTTTTGACAAAACCTACTTCAAGTCTGCCAAAAGTATGTGGGAACATGTGTTATGGTCTGATGACACCAAGGTTAAATTTCCACAATGTATAAAAAGGCAGAAAAAGAATTTGGTGTTACTTTCTCATGCTAAGTTAAAGCTCCAGTCCCAAAACAAAGGAAGTAGGTCCACAGTTCCTATAGTTCAAGACACATAAAATATGGGGTTTGGTCCGCGCTAACTGATCTTAAGTAGAAGCTGGCTCAAAAATCACTGATTTTGCAAAAGCTGTTCCACTCTGTCTCTGGCTTCTCTTCCCTTTATAACAGCCTCCTCGAACTCTGAAACAACAGCCAGCAGCAATGTTAGTTATTCCTTCAAAAGGAAAAAGACATAGTGCAGACCCACATATAAAACGGGTTCACAATACTTGATTGTACTCACAGAGTCTTGTTCTTGGACATCACATATAAAATAATACTGCCCAACCCGGGTTTTGCTACTGCTTCATCTTGGGTGTCTCGGTTTCCTTCCTATGTTTGGCGCAAAGCCAACAGTTCGCATCACCAAAAGAACACCATATCGACAGTGAAGCATGATGGAAACAGCATTATGCTTTGGGGCTGTTTTTCTGCAGCTGGAACTGGGGCTTTAGTTAAGGTGGAGGGAATTATGAACAGTTCCGAATGCCATTCATTTTTGACACAAAACCTTCAGGCCTCTGCTAAAAAACTGATAATGAAGATTTTTAAGAAGCTGAAGATGAAGAGGATTTTCACCTTTCATCACGATAACAACCCAAAGCATACCTCCACATCAACAAAAGAATGGCTTCATTAGAAAAATAGCAAAGTTCTTGGAATAACCCAGCCAGAGCCCAGGCCTAAATCCAATTGAAAATCTGTGGGTTGACCTGAAGAGGGCAGGAGATACCCTCACCATCTGACAGATTTGGAGTGCTTTTGTAAGGAAGCGTAGGCAAAGTTTACCAAGTCTCGATGTGACATGCTGATAGACTCCTACCCAAATAGACTGAATGCTGTCATAAATTCAAAGTGTACTTCAACAAAGTCTTAGTTTATAGGTGTGTGTATATTTATGCAACCACATTATTTTAGTTTTTAATTTTTTTCTAGGAAAATACATACAATGCAATGGCACACTGCCAACCAGATAAAGCACAAAATGCCATAGTGATATGAGGTATTCTGAAGCTAATGCTATACTTGTTTAGTAAATTAGAGATTCTTGGCAAATATATTTTGTACAAAATTATCTGGGCCCGTCCACCAAATCGTCAAGGTGATCTCTGTAGGACGGGAACCTAACACTATTTCCTACCTGTTATCTGCCAACCTTGGCTTCTGTATAATCAGGGGGTGTTGGTTCCACATGCATGCTGGATCCACTCTGCCTTTTGCCATTTCTGGTGCTTCAAAGGCCTCCAATAATTCAGGGATGCAGGTACCAACATGCATGCCGAGTCCACTTGGCTTTATAGTTACACTAATTAAAATCAGCCTATGGGGCAGACGGGCTAGTCAGGAGTGCATGACCAAATGGAGTAGCCACACCTCCAGTACAATCTTACAAAGAAAAAAAGGGATTTCAGTCAGCACATCCCAGTGCGCAGGTGCACGTTGCTATGGCTAAATGCACAAGGAAAGGAAAATACATACAATGCAACGGCACACTGCCAACCAGATAAAGCACAAAATGCCATAGTGATATGAGGTATTCTGAAGCTAATGCTATGATTGCTTAGTAAATTAGAGATTCTTGGCAAATATATTTTGAACAAAATTATCTGAGCCCGTCCACCAAATCATCAAGGTGATCTCTGTAGGACGGGAACCTAACACTATTTCCTAGCTTGGCTTCCGTATAATCAGGTAGGAAATAGTGTTAGGTTCCCATCCTACAGAGATCACCTTGACGAATACCTTCAGAATACCTCATATCACTATGGCATTTTGTGCTTTATCTGGTTGGCAGTGTGCCGTTGCATTGTATGTATTTTCCTTTTCTTGTGCATTTAGCCATAGCAACGTGCACCTGCACACTGGGATGTGCTGACTGAAATCCCCTTTTTTTCTTAAATTTTTTCTACCCTAAAAGATTTCAGTTCGTTTTTCAATTGAATTGTACAGATTAGGCTCACATCAGCATTCAGCCTTTCCTTTTTCCTGCTCCGTTATAGGAACAGGAGAATGGAAGGTACGGATTCGGCACATAACTGAGCCTAACGGAGCCTATAATTGCGTCCTTGGTTTCTGCTCAGAGGAGGTTTTTTTGAAACGGAGACAGAAGTAGTGCATGCTAGCATTTTACTGCAAAAACTACATTACTATACACTTGGTAGTGAAAAGGTTTTATGGCAAAAACTGCATTACTAAACCCATGTTAATAAATGTGTTTTAATGTAATAACTACAGCTTGCTGCAACTCTCGTCGTGCGCATACCTGCTGCCCGTATGTCTGATCAGGAGGACCTTCACCCCCCCACCCACCCGCTGAGTCACCAATGTTGAATTGTCTCACTACAACAAGCAGTAGTAGCCTTAGCAGCAACAGCAACAATTTCATGAAATTGGATGGAGAACTAGACATTTCTCACTGATAAAACATATTACAACGTTTCTTATGGTCGCTTGTACTATTGATTTATGCAAAGTTGTGTGAAAAATTAATGACCATGTAAACTTCCTTTACAGTTTAGACCATAAATTCAGTACCTCCTAGAATACACACTTGCCTGCCTGTTGTGATTTTTTTTTAAAGCTGCCATGATCTTGTTTTGCAACAGTTTTAACATTGACTACAGTGTTAAAAACAAAATGAGATCAAGAAACAGCATGTTATCATGTCAATAGAGGCAGTACTAGGAACATTTCTTTAGCGGTTTATGTTGATAATATGTTATCTGCATTACTAGAAGAACATGCAAAATCCAACCTACAGAGCAATTTGTGAAAACATCAAACATCTAACTGATAACAGTATTTTGTAAGATGCTCTCTGATTATTTTTCAGATGAGAGATTCCTTATAACACCAACCTAATAAATGGTAAATAGCGGTTTTTAACATTAAATGAAATAATTAACTATTAACTATATCTGCTGGTGACTGCCGTTTATTACCAGACAGTCCTGACAGATCCATGTTATTATTTTCAAGCTTGAACGGACATTAGAATGGCTTTGGAGTTTGGAAGTGTACTGGGAATTGTGCTGCCACCTTAAGGCCATAAGTAGTTTAGCAATTGTTATGTTTTATGTTGCACTAGAGACATTTCCTAGGAAACATGTTAAATGGATGATTAATCACGTTGATGTATTCATTAACCCTTTCATGCTGAAAGGTAGTTAAAACCTTCCTGCCCAGGCCATTTTTTGCTAATCTGACATGTGTCACTTCATGTGGTAATAACTTTGGAACGCTGTTACTTATCCAGGCCATTCTGAGATTGTTTTCTTGTCATATATTGTGCTTTACGATAGTAGTAAATTTGTGGCAAAATATTTTATTTTTATTTATAAAAAAATACCAAATTTAGCAAAAGTTTAGAAAAATTAGCAAATTTCCAAATTTCTATTTTTCTACTTTCAAAATACATAGTAATACCTCCAAAAATAGTTATTATTTTGCATTCCCCATATGTCTACTTTATGTTGGCATCATTTTATAAATGTCATTTTACTTTTTTCAGACGTTAGAAGGCATAGAAGTTTGGAAGCATTTTTTGGAATTTTCAACAAAATTTCCAAAACCATTTTTTAAGCACCAATTCAGATATAAAGTGATTTTGAAGGGCTTAAGTAATGGAAACCACCCATAAATGACCCCATTTTAGAAACTACACCCCTCAAATTATAAAAAACTGATGTTACAAACTTTGTTAACCCCTGAGGTGTTCCACAAGAATTAAGGGAAAATAGGGGTGAAATTTCAAAATTTCACTTTTTGGTAGATTATTCATGTTAATAATTTTTTTCTTGCAACACAGCAAGGGTTACCAGCAAACTAAACCTCAATATACATTACGCTGATTCTGAAGTTTACAGAAATACCCCATATGTGGTGGTAAACATCTCTATGGGTTTGTGGCAGTGGTCAGAAGGAAAGAAACGCCATACGGATTTTGGAGGCAGATTTTGCTAGAATGGTTTTTAGACACCATTTTGTAATTGAGAGACCCTGACGTACCCCTACAGTGGAAACCCTCAAAAAGTGACCCCATTTTGGAAACTATACCCTTCAAAGAATATATTAAGGGGGATACTGACCACTTTGACCCCCTAAGCGTTTTATGGAATTTGGAAACACTTGGCTGTGAAAATGAAAAGTTTAATTTCTTCCAATAAAATGTTGCTTTAACCCCAAATTTTTCATTTTCTCAAAGGTTAACAGGAGAAAAGTACCCCCTAAGTTTTTCCCTATTTTCTCCTGAATACTGCAACACCCCATATGTGGTGGTAAACTGCTGTGGGGGCACATGGCAGGACTCAGAACAGAAGGAGCGCCATATGGATTTTGAAGAACAGATTTTGATGGATTGGTTTGCGGGAGCCATTGATTTTTATTTTTTTTTAGTTATTGTCTTATGTGGGGGCTTATTTTTTGCGAGATGAGGTGATGTTTTCATTGGTACCATTTTGGGGTACATAAGACTTTTTTATTGCTTGGTATTACACTTTTTGTGAGTCAAGGTGGAAAAAAATAGCTGTTTTGGCATAGTTTTTTTAATTTTTCTTTTACAGCATTCACCTGAGGGCGCAAATCATTTGATATTTTTATAGAGTAGGTTGTTATGAACGTGGTGATACCCAATATGTCTAACTTTTTTATTTTTGGAAAGTTTTACACATTAGATTTATTTTTGAACAGAATAAAATATTTTTTTTGTGTTGCCATTTTCTGAGAGCCATATTTTTTTTATTTTTCAGGCGATTGTCTCATGTAGGGTATCATTTTTGCGGGACAAGATGACGGTTTGATTGGTACCATTTTGGGTTAAATACACCTTTTTAATCGCCTGCTATTACACTTTTTGTGAGGCAAGAGGGAAAAAAATGGTTGTTTTGGCATAGTTTTTTTTTTTTCTTTTTGCAGCATTCACCTGGGGGGCCATCTCATGTAATATTTTTATAGAGCAGGTTGTTACGGACGTGGTGATACCCAATATGTCTAACTTTTTTATTTTTGGAAAGTTTTACACATTAGATTTATTTTTGAACAGAATAAAATCTTTTTTTTGTGTTGCCATTTTCTGAGAGCCATATTTTTTTTATTTTTGGGGTGATTGTTTCAGGTAGGGTACCATTTTTGCGGGACAAGATGACGGTTTGATTGGTACCATTTTGGGTTAAATACGCCTTTTTGATCGCCTACTATTACACTTTTTGTGAGGCAAGAGGGAAAAAAATGGTTGTTTTGGCATAGTTTTTTTTTTTTCTTTTTGCAGCATTCACCTGGGGGGCCATCTCATGTAATATTTTTATAGAGCAGGTTGTTACGGACGTGGCGATACCCAATATGTCTAACTTTATTATTTTTGGAAAGTTTTACACATCAGATTTATTTTTGAACAGAATAAAATCTTTTTTTTTGTGTTGCCATTTTCTGAAAGCCATATTTTTTTTATTTTTCGGGCGATTGTTTCAGGTAGGGTATCATTTTTGCGGGACAAGATGACGGTTTGATTGGTGCCATTTTGGGTTAAATACGCCTTTTTGATCGCCTACTATTACACTTTTTGTGAGGCAAGAGGGAAAAAAATGGTTGTTTTGGCATAGTTTTTTTTTTTTGCAGCAGCAGCAGCATTCACCTGGGAGGCCATCTCATGTAATATTTTTATAGAGCAGGTTGTTACGGACGTGGCGATACCCAATATGTCTAACTTTATTATTTTTGGAAAGTTTTACACATCAGATTTATTTTTGAACAGAATAAAATCTTTTTTTGTGTTGCCATTTTCTGAGAGCCATATTTTTTTTATTCTTTGGGCGATTGTCTCAGGTAGGGTATCATTTTTGCGGGACAAGATGACGGTTTGATTGGTACCATTTTGGGTTAAATACACCTTTTTGATCGCCTACTATTACACTTTTTGTGAGGCAAGAGGGAAAAAAATGGTTGTTTTGGCATAGTTTTTTTTTTTTTTTGCAGCAGCATTCACCTGGGAGGCCATCTCATGTAATATTTTTATAGAGCAGGTGGTTACGGACGTGGCGATACCCAATATGTCTAACTTTTTTATTTTTGGAAAGTTTTATACATTAGATTTATTTTTGAACAGAATAAAATCTTTTTTTTTGTGTTGCCATTTTCTGAGAGCCATATTTTTTTTATTCTTTGGGCGATTGTCTCAGGTAGGGTATCATTTTTGCGGGACAAGATGACGGTTTGATCTGTACCATTTTGGGTTAAATACGCCTTTTTGATCACCTGCTATTACACTTTTTGTGAGGGAAGGTGACCAAAAAATGGCTGTTTTAGCAGTTTATTTTGTTTTTGTTTTTTACTGCGTTCACCTGGCGGGGTGGATGATGTGATATTTTTATAGAGCCGGTCGATACGTACGCGGCGATACCTAATATGTATACTTTTCTTTTTCCCCTTTTTTTTACAATTTTTTTTTACTTTATTTTGTTTTTTACTTTTATTTTTTATTGTTTTTCATGAAACTTTTATTTTTTTGTATAACTTAATTTTTTTACTTTTTTCACTTTTTTTTTTTTTACTTTTTTTCACTTTATTTATTTTTTTTTTTTTTTACACTTTTTGATTCAGACCAGTTGGTTCTTGGAAGTCCAGTGGGTCTGAGGGCTGTATAACACACTGCAGTACACTGTATAGTGTACTGCAGTGTATTTTCATTCATAGTAAGCCTGATCAGACTCCTGCCTTTAGCAGGAGCTTGATCAGGCTTAGCTACACTATGGCAAGCCAAACGCCTGTGAAAGCGTCTGGTTGCCATGGTAACCATCGGGACGCTGCCACAGCAGAGCAGCGTCCCGATGGAGGAGGGAGGGAGCTCCCTCCCTCTGTGATCCCATCAAGCATCGGGTTGCTGCCACGGCACAGCAGCGACCCGATGGGAGAGGTAGGGAGCTCCCTCCCTGTTAACCCCTTCAATACAGCGGTCCCTATGGACCGCGGCATGGAAGGGGTTAAACGGCTGACATTGGTGCCAGCACCAATGTCAGCAGTTTCAAGCAAGAGTATCAGCTGTATGTTGATACTCTGCTTGCAAACCGCTCGGCCATCCTGAACATCGGGGAAGGCAGACAGGCAGCGCGGGTTCAAATCGCGCTGCCGCCCGCTCGCCTGTCCGCCCTGTCCCCCCCTCCCCTCTCGGCCATCCTATTATGGGCATGAATTATGATGTTGAGGGGAGGGTGGGGGTGGATAATAAACATATTTTTAACCAAATAAAAAATTCTGGGGCTCCTGATCGTAGCCCCAAAGCAGGAACATTAATCTACGTCGCTGCTGCACAAAGCCCGGCAAGCAGCGACGTAGATTTACCGTGGGCGGTCGTGAAGGGGTTAATGTGATACTACTCTACAGATAATCATTACATTACAAGTATTCCACTCATACCTGGGGCTTCTGAGCAGAGTATAAATGTAGCTGGTTCCTACACCACCCTGAATATTGTAGGCTTAGGTAAGTCCAGAAGAGGCAGTCTGTTAGTGTTAGGTACCCATCTGCGGAAGCCACCTTGATGCCTGGTCGATGGGCCCGACACACATTTGATCAAAATGTACGCAAAGAGCTTCTATTTTTTCAAAATTTCATTTCTAGTAGGTATAATACCACTTTAATTTAGAATGATCCCCATTCCTTAGTTCTATTGTTTGCATGTGAAATGTTGTGCAGCGCTATATTTATTATTTTTAAGTATTCCACTCATGTTATGTCAGTGGAACAGTGATTGAATCAGCATTCAGCACCATTCTTATATAGAATTAAAATCCTGTTCATATTATTAATAACACTAATCTTGTAATAATAGACCTAAATGTTTTTTTATCAGAACACTGTGGGTGGTCTCAGCAAAAGGATTATGGCATTCATAAAGGTGGATGAACCTCTTTGGTATTGGGCTTATATTTTAATAAAATCACCAAGTTCATAAGAATCAGTATATACTTCAATGACATTTGGTGTGGTGTAGAAATCTCCAACTAGCACTGACACTGTTTAGGAACATCTTGTAGGGCTTCAATAATTCCATTTTGATTCCAGTTGAATACCTCTTCAACATCCTTTAATGCATTAATCTACCCCAACTAGAAGTGTAATTCAAAAATAATATACTTTACATAGAGTTTAACTTGAAGACTCAATTTGCATACGTAGGATTTGAAGTGGATCTTCAGTTTTCCCATGAATAAGGCTCACTTTCTTTAATATATGTACAGTGATTACCTGATCTTTTTTGTACTGGTGGTTTAATAGTCTTGTATTATACGCATTCTGCTATTGCCTTAATAGAAATCTTCTCTCCAATAAGCCTGTAATAGACTCGGAGGAGGCTGAGCTGCAAGAGGTTGGAATAGAACTGCTGTCAGATCCAATAATAAGATAGAAGTTGGATTTCAAACTTCCTAGGACAACCTGTAGGCATTATAGTCACAGATTAGTGTTGAGCAAATAATGCTTCAAATTCAAGATCCAAAGTTGATTCGTTCCCCAACTTCCCCAACCTGTCTCCATACAGCATTAAAATATACGGAGGCAAACTTAGTTAAATCTGAAGTCTTGTGAGATTTCAGTGAATAACTTCTGCCTTCGATTCTACAACGTTAAAAATATTTTAAAAAACGAATCCAAAGTCAGTTTCGGTACCAACTGGTACCTCGGTACTGAAGCCAACTTCGTGCAAAAAGAACACATACTGTAGTCCAGCTTCCAAAAATATAAAAAATAAGCTTTATTTCATGTGCATAGTAAAAAATACCTAATAGAAACTCATCTACACGTTTCGGATCTGTCAATATCGATCCTTCCTCATGACACTGAATGAGGCATAGGGGTAAGTTTAAATAGCCGTATGCCTTAATCAGACACAGCTGAAAGACAGATTGGGGGAGGAAAGCACCTCCCTCATGCAACTTATTTTGTCATACAAGAGGCTACCACAAACATATAAAAACCTTCTTAAAAAGATATGCAAGAGAAAGGATGGAAAATCATATATGCTATTAATGCAAAATTAAATCTTGCTTACGGTTCAAAACTTTAGGGAAACAAGAGCCCATTCGGAACATCCAAAAGGACTCCCTGTTCCATGATGGTAGCACTTCTTCTCAGTGCTGTCCGTGGCTCCTGTGTCTAATTGCTATATCAGGTGAGCGATACGTGTTTGTTTTTTTTGTTTTTTTTCTATTTGAAGCCAACTTCGGATTGCTGTTTTAAAATATTTTTAAAGTTGTAGAATAGCAGTCCGAAATTTTTCACAGAAGTCTTGCAAGGCTTGGGACATTTTGCTGCCGCGTAAAGCATACATTTTAATGCTATACAGAGACAGGTCTCCGTACACCATTAAAACAAAGTTGGGGAACAAATTGATTTCAGATATTGGACCTGAAGCTAAATTCGCTCATCCCTAACACAGATCACAGCTTTGCCCTAAGGGAGCTGAGCAAAAAGCAGCTAAGCAGCAAGATGGGAGAAAAAATGGGCGGAATATTATTATTTATGCAAACGTTCCATTAATTATATAGCACTAAGAGGGGTAACACACACAACATACAAATACAACAAGCATTATTAACAGACTGGTATATAGGTGTTGAGGACCCCGCCCACAAGAGCTTACAATCTACAAGAGAAAGGGGAAAGATACAGTAGGTGAGGGTAAAAGCTGCTCATCTGGCTGTTTGGTGGCAACAAACTTATTGTAGGTGATAGGCTTTCCTGAAGAGGTGGGTTTTCAGGTTAAGTTCCAGAGTATGGGGGATGCATATGATAAATCTTGCGTGAGGACCAGATAAAGAAGAAAGTCCTGTGAGGACAGAAGATCATCTATTAATACTGTTATTTTTAAACATTACTGTTATTTTAACATTAAGGTTTTCCTGGATCAACTTATAGGAAAACAAGCCGTACTGGATGGACAGATGTCTTTTTTCGGCCTTATAAACTATGCTACTATGTTACTATGTATGTTACTTCATTACAGAACAGTCATCAGGCAAGAGTTCTGAGAAATGGGAGACAACAAGAGGAGAAATGGGAATTCTTAGGAGGATAGAGCAGCAATGACAAAGCAGACAGGTTAAGTGTGAACAAACAGTAAGGCAGTCCTGAAACAAACAGGGAATGTTCAGAGTAGCCATGTATGTAAGTGTGGAGTAGCAATGTTAAACTTGTAACTGTGGAGTGACAGAGTTGCTTTCTTAACTGTAGAGTAGCAGATTCATAAATATGGAGTCCAGAAGTAGAGCAGGTGCCACAGATGTGAAGAATTGGGTAAATCTGTGAGCTGGAAAAAGCTGGAACCAGGAAAATCAACACCAAATGCTGGAGTGTAGACATAGGTGCAGGAATGTAGACAATAGCTATAGATGGTCCAGATTATTGTAAAAAAGTATAACTAGTGTTGAGCAATTTGAAGTTAATGAAGTGGACTTTGATCAGAATTTCAGGAACAATTCGATTTGCCATGAAATTGAATTTCCTCGCACTTCATGGTTTTTTTCCCTAATATGGCAGCTACACATGTTACAAAGTGAAAGTAAGATGCCCAAGAACCCAAGATCATCCATAATTAGAGACGAGCGAGCACTAAAATGCTCGGGTGCTCGTTATTCGAGTCGAATTTTTCCTGATGCTCGGGTGCTCGTTTCGAATAACGAACCCCATTTAAGTCAATGGGAGACTCGAGCATTTTTTGCAGGGGACCAAGGCTCTGCCTAGGGAAGGCTGGGTGAAAACCTGGAAACCTCAGAAAATGATGGAAACACCACGGAAATGGACAGGAAACAGCAGGGGCAGCATGCATGGATGCCTCTGAGGCTGCCTAATCCCACCATTACCCCAAATTCTCCTAGTGTGGCATGTGTGGTATTGATTCTTCTCAGTTTAAAATCGTATATGTCCCCTATCATGGGACCATATATTCCATGGATTTTTCGAACACGGAAAAGGAAAAAGAGCTTGCTCTGGCCAGGGGAGTGTCTTTTCTACTGCAGCTAAGGGGACGTGTCCATGCTCTGCCTATCACAGGTCAGGAGCCAATTAAAAGAGGAACAAACAAAAATCAGTATAATATCTAATACATCCCCTATCCGGGTAAATTGTTTGGAGAAAGGGCCTGTAGGTGGGGGGCAGGCTGGGGGAAGGAGGTTGAGCTCGAAGAGCCAGAGGAGTGCCCCCTGGGCTAGCGTGTGTGATGGTGACAACAGCCGGATGGATTTGGAAAAACTTTAGCATCAACCGGTACGGTATGTATTCTTCTGAGTTTAATACCGTATACGTCCCCTATCTTGGGACCATATATTTCATGGATTTTTCGAACACGGAAAAGGAAAAAGAGCTTGCTCTGGCCAAGGGAGTGTCTTTTCTACTGCAGCTAAGGGGACGTGTCCATGCTCTGCCTATCACAGGTCAGGAGCCAATTAAAAGAGGAACAAACAAAAATCAGTATAATATCTAATACGTCCCCTATCCGGGTAAATTGTTTGGAGAAAGGGCCTGTAGGTGGGGGGCAGGCTGGGGGGAGGGAGGTTGAGCTGGAAGAGCCAGAGGAGTGCCCCCTGGGCTAGCGTGTGTGGTGGTGACAACAGCCGGAATGGATTTGGAAAAACTGTAGCATCAACCGGTACGGTATGTATTCTTCTAAGTTTAATACCGTATACGGCACCTATCCGGAAAAATAGTTTGGAGAGAGAGAAAGAGAGGAAAAAGACATGCAGTATGGAACAATTACACGGAAACTATTAGATTAGGCAGACTTGGTCTGCTTAATTGCAACCCAGACAAATGAGAGAAAGAGAAGAAAATGACGTATTTTTAAAAGTGACGTTCAGTAGAGATCAAGTGTGGTATGTGTTCTATGTATACTACTCAGTTTAATACAGTATATGGCAGCTATCCGGAAAAATTGTTTGGAGAGAGGGCCTGTAGGTGGGGGGGCAGGCTGGGGGGAAGGAGGTTGAGCTAGAAGAGCCAGAGGAGTGCCCCCTGGGCTAGCGTGTGTGGTGGTGACAACAGCCGGATGTAGTTAGAATGACGACGCAGGACCCCAACTTAAAAATTTAGCATCAACCGGTACAATTGTCAATTATGAGCTCGATCAAGTGTGGCATGACTTTTTAGATGGAGATTGCATGTGGTCACATACTCCCTGGAACCCCATAGTCACCCCTTCTCTGATGTGCTACCCCAGAACATTCTCTGCCCCAATTCGCAAGACCTTTTGCAGTCTCAGTGTGCTGACAGTGGGGATTTACCAGTGTTGTCTGAGGAGGTGGTGGACAATGGCGAGACAAAGGTGTTGGGGGGTGAGTTAGTTGTACGGGAAGCAAGTTACAGTGGGGACTCCTTGGGGTGACTTTCTCATGATGGGACAGATTCAACTTGGGTGGATCAGGCACAGGACCAGATCAATTTTTTTTTTGTGTGTTTATTTAACTTTTATTTAGCACAAATAACCACAGAGATATTTATTTGTTCTCTTCGCTGCGCAGTCTGGCGTTGGGGTTCATCACTTTGATGGCAAGCTGTGCCGCTCTCTCCACAATGGTCTTTCGGTTCTTTGAGGAGACGTTGTGGGCGATTTCTGCACAGAAGGACTTGTTGCTCATCAACAGAACCTCAAGCTCCTTGACATTGTGGACCAGGAATTTGCAGAACCCTGTGGGCAGCATGTGTTTGTTCTTCTTGTTGCTACCGTACCCAATGTTGGGCAATATAGATACGCAGGTAATATTATTTTTCACACCTATCCCAAAAAGAAATTTATGCAGTTTGCACAAATAAAACTGGAAACTGGAACTGGAGAGAGGGCCTGTAGGTGGACGTCCGGAAAAATTGTTTGGAGAGAGGGCCTGTAGGTGGACCTCTGGAAAAATTGTTTGGAGAGAGGGCCTGTAGGTGGACCTCTGGAAAAATTGTTTGGAGAGAGGGCCTGTAGGTGGACCTCCGGAACAATTGTTTGGAGAGAGGGCCTGTAGGTGGACCTCCGGAAAAATTGTTTGGAGAGAGGGCCTGTAGGTGGACCTCCGGAAAAATTGTTTGTAGAGAGGGCCTGTAGATGGACCTCCGGAAAAATTGTTTGAAGAGTGGGCCTGTAGGGGCCCTCCGGAAAAATTGTGGTAAAAGAGTGCCAGTTGGACCTCTAAAAAATGGCGTTTTTTTAGTCAGCGTTAGGCAAAGACGACATGGAGGAGGAGGAGTTGGAGGAGTAGAGAAGAGGAATCGGATACATAAGTAATGTTAATCTTTAGCTGCTTTCCCCCAAAGGAGATTTGAATTCCGGTGAAATCCAGGCTTTGTTCATTTTAATAAGCGTCAGCCTGTCAGCGTTGTCAGTTGACAGGCGTGTACGCTTATTGGTGATGACGCCACCAGCTGCACTGAATACCCGCTCTGACAGCACGCTAGCGGCAGGGCAGGCCAGCACCTCCAAGGCATACAGCGCCAGTTCAGGCCAAGTGTCCAGCTTTGAAACCCAGTAGTTGTATGGAGCAGAGTGATCGCTATAGAAGTTGGTATGGTCAGCTAGGTACTCCCTCACCATCTTTCTGTACAGCTCCCCCCTACTCTGCCTAGACTGGGGACAGGTGACAGTGTCTTGCTGGGGTGACATAAAACTGGCAAAGGCCTTGGAGAGCGTTCCCCTAACAGTGCTGGACAAGCTGCCTGCTCGGCTCCTCTCCCCCGCTACTTGGCCCACAGAACCATGCCCTCTGCTGCTAGCGGCGTCAGATGGGAAGAATTGTTTCAGCTTGTGCACCAGGGCCTGTTGATATCTATTCACTCTCATACTCCTTTCCTCTGCAGGGATGAGAGTGGAAAGGTTCTGCTTGTACCATGGGTCCAGGAGAGTGAACACCCAGTAATCGGTGTTTGAAAAAATTCTTCTAACGCGAGGGTCACGGGATAGGCAGCCTAACATGAAGTCTGCCATGTGCGCCAGAGTCCCAACATGCAAGAATTCCCTCTCCTCACTGGCCTGAATCTCCATTTCCTCCTCCTCCAAGTCCTCCTCTTCAGCCCATACACGCTCAAGAGTTAAGGACTGAGCACTGGTACCCTCTACTGTCTCGCCGACATTCTCCTCCTCTTCCTCCTCATCCTCATCTCCCTCCTCCGATACGCGCTGAGAAACAGACCGGAGGGTGCTCTGGCTATCAAGCGACGTATCTTCCTCCACCGTCTCTTGTGACAAGCGCAAAGCATCCGACTTGATGCTGAGCAGTGAGTTTTTCAACAGGCAAAGCAGCGGGATGGTGAGGCTGATAATGGCGGCATCGCCGCTGACCATCTGTGTTGACTCCTCAAAGTTGCTCAACACCTGGCAGATATCAGACATCCACATCCACTCCTTATTGTAGACTTGAGGAATCTGAGTGACCTGACTACCAGTTCTGGTGGAAGTTGACATCTGGCAGTCTACAATCGCTCTACGCTGCTGGTAAACTCTGGATAACATGTTTAATGTTGAATTCCATCTCGTGGGCACGTCTCACAATAGTCGGTGAGCGGGCAGTTGTAGGTGGCGCTGCGCTGCCCTGAGAGTGGCAGCATCTGTGGTTGACTTGCGGAAATGCGCACAGATGCGGCGCACCTTGGTGAGCAAATCAGACAGATTGGGGTATGTCTTGAGGAACCGCTGAACTATTAGATTGAACACGTGGGCCAGGCATGGCACATGTGTCAGTCTGCCGAGTTGCAGAGCCGCCACCAGGTTACGCCCGTTGTCCCACACAACCATGCCTGGCTTGAGGTTCAGCGGTGCCAGCCACACATCGGTCTGCGTCGTGATGCCCTGTAACAGCTCTTGGGCGGTGTGCCTTTTGTCACATAAGCTCAGCAGTTTGAGCACCGCCTGCTGGCGCTTACCCACAGCACTGCTGCTGCGCCTAGAACTACCGACTGAAGGTGCCGTGCCCACGGATGGTAATTCGGTGGAGGAGGAGGAGGGGTCGGAGGAAAAGGAGGCATAGTACGTCTGAGAGACCGTGACCGAAGTAGGCCCTGCAATCCTCGGTGTGGGCAGTACATGAGCGGCCCCAGGGTCATTCTCGGTCCTAGCCTCCACCAAGTGAACCCAATGTGCCGTCAGTGAGATATAGTGTCCCTGCCCGGCAGCACTTGTCCATGTGTCCGTGGTTAGGTGGACCTTCTCAGAAACAGCATTCGTCAGGGCACGGATGATGTTCTGTGACATGTGCTGGTGTAGGGCTGGGACGGCACATCGGGAAAAATAGTGGCGGCTGGGGACCGAAAACCGAGGGGCAGCCATTGCCATGAGATTGCGAAAGGCCTTGGTCTCTCCCAGCCTATAGGGCAGCATCTCCAGGCTCAGCAATTTGGAGATGTGGATGTTGAGGGCTTGGGCATGTGGGTGGGTGGAACTGTATTTCCTCTTGCGCTCCAGCGTCTGCTGTAAAGACAGCTGAACGCTGCGCTGGGACACGTTGGTGGACACTGTGGAGGATCATGGAGGCGAAGGTGTGGTTTTCCGGCGGGAGGCGCTCGTGCCGGGGTCCTGGGCAGGGGGTTGACTAGCAATTGGCAGCGAGTGACGCAGGGGGTCGACTAGCAGAGGCAGCGAGTGACACAGGGGAAGGAGCAGTGGTGTGACCCGCAGGAGGTGGTGAACGGCCTTGGTTCCATTGAGTGGGGTGTTTAGCACTCATATGCCTGCGCATGCTAGTGGTGGTTAGGCTAGTAGTGGTGGCACCCCTGCTGATCCTGGTGTGGCACAGGTTGCACACCACAGTCCGTCGGTCATCCTCACTTTCTTTAAAGAACCTCCAGACTTGCGACATCTAGGCCTCGCCACGGGAGCTTCACTACGTGAAACAGTTGCTGCTGATGCACCAGCTCTGGCCCTGCTTCTCCCTCTGGC
>ONZH01011527.1:0-66214 GCA_900303285.1 Rhinella marina
GACAAATTCAGTGGTTTGCGTACAATAGCCGCTGTCTAAATACTGCGTTTTTTCTCTCAATTATATATACTACAGTGCAGTGCAAAATTCTGTCGTGTGCTGCACACTACCCGGAGTGTAGAAAATATACGTCTTTTCTCTTAGTTATATATCATACAGTGCAGTGACAAATTCAGTGGTTTGCGGTACAATAGCCGCCATCTAAAGATTACGTTGTTTTTTCTCAGTCATATATCATACAGTGCAGTGACAAATTCAGTGGTTTGTGGTACAATAGCCGCCGTCTAAAGACTACGTTTTTTCTCTCAGTTATATATTATACAGTGCAGTGCAAAATTCTGTCGTGTGCTGCACACTAGCCGGAGTGTAGAAAATATACGTCTTTTCTCTCAGTTATATATTATACAGTGCAGTGACAAATTTAGTGGTTTGCGGTGCAATAACCGCAGTCTAAAGACTACATTTTTTCTCTGAATTATATATACTACAGTGCAGTGCAAAATTCCGTTGTGTGCTGCACACGACCTGGAGTGTAGAAAATATACGTCTTTTCTCTCAGTTATATATCATACAGTGCAGTGACAAATTCAGTGGTTTGCGGTACAATAGCCGCCGTCTAAAGACTATGTTTTTTCTCTCATTTATATATCATACAGTGCAGTGAAAAATTCTGTTGTGTGCTGCACACTAGCCGGAGTGTAGAAAATATTCGTTTTTTCTCTCAGTTATGTATCATACATTGCAGTGACAAATTCAGTGGTTTGCGGTACAATAACCGCCGTCTAAAGACTATGTTTTTTCTCTCAATTATATATACTACAGTGCAGTGCAAAATTCTGTCGTTTGCTGCACACTAACCGGAGTGTAGAAAATATACTTCTTTTCTCTCAGTTATATATCATACAGTGCAGTGACTAATTCAGTGGTTTGCGATTCAATAGCCGTCATCTAAAGACTACGTTTTTTCTCTCAGTTATATATTATACAGTGCAGTGAAAAATTCTGTTGTGTGCTGCACACTAGCTGGAGTGTAGAAAATATACTTTTTTTTTCTCAGTTATATATCATACATTGCAGTGACAAATTCAGTGGTTTGCGGTACAATAGCCGCCGTCTAAAGACTGCGTTTTTTCTCTCAATTATATATACTACAGTGCAGTGCAAAATTCTGTCGTGTGCTGCACACTAGCCGGAGTGTAGAAAATATACGTCCTTTCTCTCAGTTATATATCATACAGTGCAGTGACTAATTCAGTGGTTTGCGATTCAATAGCCGCCATCTAAAGACTACGTTTTTTCTCTCAGTTATATATTATACAATGCAGTGAAAAATTGTGCGGTTTGCGGTACAATAGCTGCCGTCTAAAGAGTACGTTTTTTCTCTCAGTCATATATTATACAGTGTAGTGAAAAATTCTGTCATGTGCTGCACACTAGACGGAGTGTAGAAAATATACGTTTTTTCTCTCAGTTATATATTATACAGTGAAGTGAACATACAAAATGTTGAACCCAAGGGCTAAGGGTCGAGGACGAGGGCGTGGGCATTCAAGTAGTGTAGGGGGCAGAGGCCGTCGTCCTGGGCAGGGTGACACAGTACATGTTTATGAGGGAGCAGTGGAACACCGCAGAGTTTCCCTCCCTAGCAGAGGCGTAGCTACCGGGGGGACAGGGGGGGCGACGGCTCCGGGCCCAGTGACTCAGGGGGGCCCAGCAAGGATGACTATCAGGTGAATACAAGTGAGCGCTTCCATTATGGAAGCGCTCACTTGTATTTAGGGACCCCCATCAGACCTCAGATCAGCCCACCCAGCCACATAAGATTAAAATAAATTACCTTTCTTACCTGTCCCGCGCTTCGGCTGCCCTCCGGTCCGGCGCGCCACTGTCTTCCCTGACCGGCGCGCACTATGACCTGGCGCTGCACAGTAGGCTGATGTGAGGTCTGATGGGGGGCACAATACGCTGATCTGAGGTCTGATGGGGCACAATACGCTGATCTGAGGTCTGACTGGGCACAATACGCTGATCTGAGGTCTGATGGGTGCACAGTAGGCTGATGTGAGGTCTCATGGGGGGCACGATACGCTGATCTGAGGTCTGATGGGGGCACAATACGCTGATCTGAGGTCTGATGGAGGCACAATATTCTGATCTGAGGTCTGATGGGGGCACAGTAGGCTAATCTGAGGTCTGATGGGGGCACAATACGCTGATCTGAGGTCTGATGGGGCACAATACGCTGATCTGAGGCCTGATGGGGGCACAATACGCTGATCTGAGGTTTGATGGGGGCACAGTAGGGTGATGTGAGGTCTGATGGGGGCACAGTAGGGTGATGTGAGGACTGATGGGGGCACATTCTGCTGATCTGAGGTCTGATGGGGGTAAAATACGCTGATCTGAGGTCTGATGGGGCACAATACGCTGATTTGAGGTCTGATGGGGGCACAATACACTGATCTGAGGTCTGATGAGGCACAATACGCTGATCTGAGGTCTGATGGGGGCACAATACGCTGATCTGGGGTCTGATGGGGGCACAATACGCTGATCTGAGGTCTGATGGGGCACAATACGCTGATCTGAGGCCTGATGGGGGCACAATACGCTGATCTGAGGTCTGATGGGGGCACAGTAGGGTGATGTGAGGTCTGATGGGGGCACAGTAGGGTGATGTGAGGACTGATGGGGGCACATTCTGCTGATCTGAGGTCTGATGGGGGTAAAATACGCTGATCTGAGGTCTGATGGGGCACAATACGCTGATGTGAGGTCTGATGGGGGCACAATACACTGATCTGAGGTCTGATGGGGCACAATACGCTGATCTGAGGTCTGATGGAGGCACAATACGCTGATCTGAGGTCTGATGGAGGCACAATACGCTGATCTGAGGTCTGATAGGGGCAGGGGACTGTTAGTTTAGTGATGTAAAAACTGGGGGCAGGTTTCCTTTAACATAGGAGTCCCCTTGTTTTTTACTCCTATTACTCCTATATTTTACTGCATTATGTGGTAGAGTATTTAGAGTAAGGTATGTAGAAAGTCTATTGTACTGTACTTAACAGCATAGATGATCTAGCAGTTTATACAGTCATCTTTCTAATACAATATTATAACCACAACTAGTAGTATGTGCCTGTGAAGTTGGAAACGTTCGTTTGGGAAGCCACTAAGTGGGGGGCCCACTCAAGTATGTTTCGCCCCCCTGTGCTGAACCTCTAGCTACGCCTCTGCTCCCTAGCTTCATCTCGCAACTTACTGGGTAAATGGACTGTTGTCTGGAAGGGTAGATTTGAGTAGAGGGACTAGACAGGCGTGTCCCTTGTCGCCTCTCTTGTTTGCTCTGGTGATGGAACCTCTGGCTGCCATGATTAGGGCAAACAGAGAGATAGTGGGTTTGTTGCATGGTACAGCAGAGAATCGGATAGCACTTTATGCAGATGATATTCTGCTATTTCTCAATAGGATTCAGTTTTCACTCCCAAAGGCGATGGCAATAATAACGGAGTATGGAAATTACTCGGGAATAAAAATAAATTGGAGTAAATCAACTATAATATATCTGGATGCCGTGCCATTAGGGATAGAGTTGGAGGGGTGTCCACTGAAGAGTGTGACACAGTTTCGCTATCTTGGAGTGGAAATTGCAGCAAATATAGCTAGTTATTATGCATTAAATTTGGCACCTTTACTAGGTAAATTTAGAGAAAAATTATCCTCATGGGGTAAATTACCAATATCAGTAATAGGACGTGTTAATCTAATTAAATGATTTGTTTACCACAGTTAATATACTATCTCTATAATAGCCCGATCTGGATAACTAGGGATTTTTTTGTGAAATGACTATTTAGAAAGTTGATTTGGAGATCTGGATACCCTAGAATTAAATTAGAAGTATTGTTTTGTGGCATTAATGCAGGTGGTCTCGCAGTGCCAAACCCAGAGTTATATTTCTACACAACACAAATGAAAGCTTTTAGTGGGTGGGAAAAAGTGGGGTTTAGCGATAGGGTGTATGATGTCTTGAAAAATCTCTTTAAAAAAGATAATTTAATATCAGTCTTGGAGGCAAGAGGATTTAAGAAAGATACAAAGTTTTACTCTACACTGTCCCTAATGGATAAAGTATGGTGGAAAGTCAGAGAATTGCAAGGTCTAGAGGGCCCTACAAACTACACATCAATATGGTAGACAGTATGGTTGCCAGAATTGTGTGGTTTAACGGGCTTCTCTCAGTGGAAAAAAAGGGATTCTGACCTTTCAGCAGCTCTATAAAGGGGAGGAACTAAAGAGGTTTAAGTAAATACAAAAGATTATGGCTTGAGTAATAGTTACTTCTACCAATATTTGCAACTACGCCATGCGTTGGAAACTCAAAATAGAACTATAAAAATGTCTGTAAGGCAAAATAATATAGCGGCTTTAATTTTGGATAAGGAGGATAAAAAGGGTATATTCGCAGTTGTTAAAAGAATATCTGAAATCTTATCCATTAATGGCTAAGAATAAATGGGAACAGGATGTAGGGCCTATATCAGACATAGAATGGAAAGAGATTCTTAGTTATATACTGTCACTATCATTAAGTCATATGCATAGGCTGTCTCAGATTTATATAATACATAGGGTATATAAGTCACCGAAGGTATTGCATAGAGCAGGGGTAAGAAACGATTCTGCTTGCCCTCGCTGTCAATCGGCTCAAGCGGATTTATTTCATATGCTTTGGCTTGTCCAAAGATAAAGGAGTATTGGACAAAAATATTATCAATGATCCATAAGGCCTATGGTATTTCACTTAGGGAAAGTCCAGTATTATGTATTCTTGGCTCTCCAAGTAGTGTTAGATCATCTTCAAGTATTAAATTGGCAATTTTATAATTACTATATCAAGCAAGAATGCTTATAGCACAATTTTGGATAAATGAGCGAGTACCCACAGTAAAACAGTATGTCGAGAAAGTGAATAAAATAATATACCTAGAAAAAAGAATATATGCTAAACGCGATCAGATGGATGTGTTTGAATCATTATGGGCCTTGTGGATCATAAGTGTTGGTGAGGGAGAGTGAGGACGGAGAGGAGGGGGAATGTTTTTTGTTTTTTGTTTTTTTGTTGCGTTTGGGGGGATATTAGAGAATACAATGAATAAGTATATGATTCATGTGGATAATGTGAATATAATGATATTGTTTTCTCTGATATTGTTTTAAATTGCTATAAAAACAATAAAGGATTTTTAAAAAAATGTAACTATGAAAATTGAAATATGGTTTTGAAGATGACCACACATGCCCTGGCTGTTCGTTGACAATCTTCCAATCAGGCAGGAAAATAATAAGAAAATTAAATGAACAAACACATAAGTACTTGTAGGAAAACAGGCTGAACTGGATGGACAGATGTCTTTTTTCGGCCTTACAAACTATGTTACTATGTTACTATGTTACTGTCACATGGACAGCTCTTAAAGTACCATGCCAATGTCTGTTATTGATCATTGTTGTTTGAAATATCATTTAGGTTTTCAATACTCAATACTGTATGTATTTTACAGTTGTACATTTAATATAACAGCAAAAGCTATTCGTGGAAGGAAGGAATACCTGAGATGAAAAATGCACCTTTTTATTTATAATGTTAGGGAAACATTTTACTAATATTCTGATCTAAAATCCAGGCTGCCAATACCGCAGGACAACAATGCATGGATCAGCCATAAATACAATTGGCTCATGTATCAAACCTTTCTCAGAGACAAATAAAATTACATTGATGTTGATGTAGCAATTATTCACATTGGAAACTCATGTTTTATTCTTTCTGTGTAGGTTAAAAATGAAATCTGAACTCTGAAACATGAGCAGCAATATTTTATATTTAGTGGTCCTGCCTTGTCTAAGACGACAAGAGTAGAAATATATGTGGAGTCACCTGTACACCTGAAACATATAGACACTTCCAGTTTATTTTTCTACATTATTCATTTACTATTTTTGTGTAGTATTTCTATAAATCTATACTCACTATTATCAAACAGGCCAGAAATTATTATTACAGCAGTAATTGAAAGGTTTTGCTGTAGATCATTTACAAGCTGTGATTATCATTGGATGTGGTAAGAACTGATCAGATTACACATAAAAACTCTGCATGCTAACCCAGTTTTCAAGCCTACAGTATTAAAACTGAAATGTAGAATCGATATGCTCAGCTAAGCCTTTATGTGTTAATGTTGCCAACTGTTTCCAAAAGCAACCAGCAGAACTATTATACTGTAGGTGTTTTCTGGTAGTTTGATGTTGATGGTTTATCCTCAGGAGAGGCCTGTGATGGCTAACCTCTGGCACTCCAAATGTGGTAAAACTACAACTCCCAAGATGCACACTTGTTTGGCTGTTCTCAGAACTCTATACAAATGAATGGAGCATGCTGGGAGTCGTAGGTTCACTACAGCTGGAGTGCAGGAGGTTAGTCATCACTGAGATAGACCAATCTGCGGGGTCCAACACCGCACACCCTAATCAATCAGAAGTTCAGAAGTTCTTCTGTAGCCCTGTCTATTTCTATGGTGGATGGAGCTGGTTAATGGGTATAGGAGCAGTGCTGCAGTAAACAACTTTGTCCACCACACAAGGAGTGTAGTTCCAACTTCAAAAGGAAAGCTGTTGTAGATACATACTGCAGAACAGTTGATTGGTGGAGGTGCAGGGTTTCTGATTCCTTTCCGATATTTATGCAGCAGATATCCACAACAGATTTCACGTTTTTCACTGCATAGGGTGAAATCTGCAGCAAATGCACCACCTAAAGGTAAACATTCACTTTAAAAATACATAATTTAAAGGGTAACCTTTGGTGGGTGTGTGGGTGTGTTTGGGGTTTACAAAACTCTCCCTCCTGGGCAGATCAGCAAAGGGAAGCATAGTTATCTACTCCCAGAGCTGGTTGCCAACTCCTTTGCACTTTGATACTGCTGCAGTCAAATGCTGGTGGCAGCAGTGATCTGCTCCTCTTGCATCATGTCAATTCATCAGGTGACGCAAGAGCAGTGGGTCACCAATACGGCGAGAGATTGGCTGCAGTGCTGTCAAACCACATGTTGACTGCAGGAGGCCCGAGCAAAACAGTCAAGGCTGGGGAGCGAAGGAGCCGGGACGTGGCACCAGAGAGCAGGTAAGTATGCCTCCCTTTGCACGTCTGGCCATCCAAAGGTGGCCAACCCCTTTAAACCAAAACGTGGCATTTCAGATGCATGGTCTGACACATTATTTAATAAAAATGTGTGTAGAAGTCCTTTAGGGCAATAAAATGTTGTCAGCCTTTGATATATCCATACATGTTTTCTTAGATGAAGAATCTTTATTGTGCTTGCAGGCAAAAAAAAATGCATTAACAGCTCTGATGTGGAAACTGGTCATGTCATCTCTCCACTCTACTTAGAATCCTACAGGAAACATCTGTAGACTTGCCTTTAAAAGTACAATTTTATTTAGTAGCATCTTGCAATTAAAATATGCTAATGACGTGCGTTGAGTATCAGTCTTCTTCGTTATAACAGCTGCTGTACAGTAAACTTACATATATGTTAATATTGTATGCAAAGCTATCTATAGTTCGCATGCTAATCAAATTATGAAAACGATTTTTCTTTTATTCCTGTACTTTTAATTTTCATATACACTATGTAAGTCAAGACTTTATATTGTCAAATTCTATAGAATAATTCTCCATTTTGACATTTTTGTTATAATGGTCCCCAGATGATCACGTTCTCATAAAAAAGCAAAGTTTCAGCTTATTTCAACTCCATGACCTTCTTTGTGGCTCCTACTATTAGGTTTTATGCTGCATGCAATGAGAATGTATTGTCAGACAATTATACATTATTTAACCTTTTAATGCCCATGACGTACTGTACTATCACATCATGGTAAGCTGGTTGTTCCAGCAAACTGACAGAATAGTGTACTACAGTGATGTCATGGGCACAGGAGCTGTGCGCACAGCATCACTTGTGTATCATACAGCCATTACCCCACTCTAAAAATGAGATCAGAGATAAGTCTGATTCTGACCTATATTCAGTGCTGACATCTAAATGGTTACATAGAGTGAAGTGGCAATGCAATTATGGGGTGCGGCAATACAACTGTAGGGTGTCAATGGGAGCCAGTGGAATAGCAAAGACATCTGCCATGTGTATTGACAGGCAATAATACACTTCAATACAGAAGGATTGCGGTCAGGGACGTAACTACCATAGCGGCAGACTATGTGACTGCTATGGAGCCCAGAGCAAGAGGGAGCCCAGTCTTAGTTGAGATTATCTCCTCATGTACTGTAGGTGAAAACTTGGTCAGGGCTCTACCCTATAAAGGAACAACTTTTAGCAAATGAAGCAGTGGAAAAATGGCCTAAGGAGTATCGCAAGGGGTTTCGGCAGTCCTGTGTGGGGGGCCTGGTTTCATCCCTGCTATGGGGCCCTTACTCCTCTATGTACGCCACTGATTGCAGTGTATTAAATATTATACTGTATACTAGAATAAAGGGGTTGTCCTAATTCAATAAAAAGTGAGGCACCCTGTATATGTTGTAAAATAACAAATGAAGCGATGCTTGCCCTTTTCTCCACTGCCACTTCCAACAATGTGCTCTAGCCCTCCCCCCACAATCACAATATGTTAGTAAGTGCCTTGTACTAACTTTCCGCACATGATAAATGCCATTTGCTGAAGTGAAACAACTCTTTAACATAACAAGCTAAGATTATCCAGCATGAGTCTGAACAACTATGGAAGGACTAGGGTGAAATATAAGGATTTGTTACAATTTTTACAAAAATTAGTCTGCAAATTGAGTCCAAAGAGTTTTTATATGTTTCGGACAAATTGCGTACAACTGAGTGCAGTGGCAATTTACTGCCCATGTTAGGCAAAACCATGAGGGAGATAAAAAAGGGATAGTTACATGACACTCGAAAGAAATGGTGGGTAGTGCTTGTCCTTATTGGCTCAGACAGCTAAACCTGGATCACCCACTCAGGGGTCAGCAGGCAGGGAGGTGCCTGTGCGGAATGGGCAGAACACTATTCTGCATTGTACCTGGGACCTGGAAGGATGCATTGTACTTGGAACCTGTCTGCTAAACGAGTCTGTAGACATAAACCAGTGATATATGTGATAAGGACAGTATAAGAAAATTATTGGGAGAGAATATAGGAGATATATTTGGGAATTTGAGTTATATTAAGGGGTATATTTGGGGAAAGAGTGTGATGGAGTGAGAACTGGTCACTATCAGGTGTATTTGCTGGCAGGCTACTGTAAGCTCAGCTTCTGGCAAATACAGTAGTTCTACATTACAGATTCCTGCAATTCCATACAAATAACATATTTGGAAGCACTGAGGAATTGCCTTTTAATTTTTAGAAACCAGTTTCTATTTACCGTTTGTAATTGGGCATCTCTGTGCATTATAGCCGTACTACTGAACACATTTTACATTGCACATAAGGAATGCAACTTATAACCATGTTATGGAAGGCATTACTGCATCATAACTGCAAAAATAAAATATCATATTATGCACGAGTTTTAGTGAACACTTGTTATTTGCTGAAAAATCTGTTCAATTACTTTTACCACAATAATAATATGGCAAGCATACCGTCATTATCATAGCCGTGTTACTGAACAAGGTGTACATTGCTGCAACATAAAAGGTGAATAGGATACAGCAGCAAACACAGTTCATATCAGAAACAGAAATTATATCCATATTACTGAAGGATTTACTGTATTGCAGCATCTAGTTTAAAAGATGTTTCACATCACTGCAAAAAAATGCATTGTCACATGTGTTTTAGTGAAGGGACAGTATTACGCTGTCAGAGTGTATAGTTCAAACGGATTTCACTACAAAAATTGCATTATTATCATCCAGTGTGTAGTGTGTTTGTAGAAGGAGAAGAATTAAGGACATTTAATAGCACCTCTGTCTTTAAATTCCATTAAAAAATAGTTACAATTTTGCTGGTACCATGTAATAATCTGTGTGTACCAAACCTGTGACTTTTTATTTAGGCCTTATAATAAAATTTCTGGAAAAAGGCACAGACCAAATTGATTGATCCATGCCTTATCCTACTAGAGTCAGAATGTGGGTAGCAGCAGCACCAGCTATCCATCCAGTAGTAGTATTAGTAATAGTAGAAGTAGGCCACAGTTCTCCCTGGCTCCAGAAAGGCGCAACATTGTTATTGAAGACAAAGAGGGTGAGTTTATGGACTGGATGGCTTACTCCTCCTCTCAATCACAGCAGGATGACATGGAGGTCACCTCTGAATCTGACACCATGTCTTGGAGCCAGGAGTCACAGCATTTCTCCTGCTCCTCATCCTTGCAACCCCAAAGAAACCTATTAGTTTCAGTTGCATCCTCTCTGTCTTCTCTGCCTTCTCCTAGTGGGACACTTTATTCCTAACCAGAGGCAACAAATCCCCACCACCACACTATGGAAGATACTTGAGAGAGTCTCCCTGTTAGTGACTTGTGTGAAAGCAGTCAGCATTTGGAATGCAATGAGGGGGAGGTTCAGGGGAATGAGGGGATCCTAGTTTTTGTCTATGGGTGGTACTGACCCGGGATTTCTTGTGGATTTGCTACAATTTGTACTTTCTCATAACTTCTGCACTTTTAATGACTCCTTCTTCCTGCAGCACCAGGGTACAGCTATGGGGGCGGCTTGTGCGCCCTCATATGCAAATTTGTTCCTGGGGCTGTGGGAGAGGGAGCTATTTATGTCGGCTCAGATGTCGTCGATGGACCGGGTCATTTTCTGGGCTCGGTACATCAAGAACATCTTTTTGATATGGCATGGCACCTCGGAGGCTTTGGACACATTTATTCGTGATCTTAACACCAATGATCTCATTATTCATCTCACATATCATCATGATCCTAAAAGGATTGATTTTCTCGATGTGACTATCAAGCGTGATGAGTCTGGATTTTTACAAAAAAGAACCTATCTGGGTAGTGGTAGGATTACCAATATACTAAACACCTACTCAGGCTATATTACCATCCCACGATAACACATAGAAGAGGGAGGAATCTTAGAATCTGGTACACAGCTTTTTACTGTTCCACCTCCCAAGACTTGGTTACGTTCAGATATAGTGGGCACTTTCCCTTGTGGTAGATGCTCATTTTGCCCTCTGGTCAAGAAAATAAAGAAGTTTCACAATCCAGTGGACAATAAGGAATACTATATCAACCAATTCATTAACTGTCAGACATCTGGAATTGTATATGTAGCACAATGCACATGCCCCAAGATTTATGTGGGCAAGACGATCCAAGAGTTCAGACGACGTATTTCACAGCATATTAGCAGTATCAATACAAAAGCAGATACCTCCATCTCACGTCATGTGAGACAACAACATGGAGGAGATCCAATGTGTCTTAAGTTTTGGGGGATAACTAAGAAAATGTTGGGGGCAAGAAGAGGTAACCTGGATAGGATCCTCTTACAAGAAGAAACAAGATGGATATTTAGGCTGGACAGTCTCAGTCCTAAGGGACTTAATGAAGGATTCACGTATTCATCTTTTCTGTGAAATCACATGTGAGTGAGCAACAATAATGAGATATCATTTCCCAGCAATAAGGAGCAGTAAGCAATTCATCTTCAGGTTTAGTGAATTAGTCCTATGTGACTTATTATAATAACTTTTTCATGTGTAGTCCACCAATGTTATTAATTTGGTGGGTGAATAGTCACTTTTGAGTCAACCATTGGTATCAGTGGCATATAGGAGCAACACACATTGCACCTTGTGAAGAAGCATCTATTCCAGTTGTTACATGGTTTGAGTGTTCATAGTCATGTCTTAGATATCTGACCACCTGGTCCCCTAAATTATCCATCTTGTCCTAATATAGTAATTCGACATCTTAATATAAGAGCCTGACAGGACAGTTATCCATCTTTAAGATATGGCCTTTTTTGGAAATAAAGACCAGGATGGTATCATTTGTGGCCCTTTTTTTGTAATATTAAATGGACTTTTAAACAATGTTGGATTGAAAGGGATAAGATTTAATCCACTTCCATATATATAATTCAATATATGATAAATAGTATCAGCATATATGTCCTCTAGTGTGCCCTGGAAAAAACATATAGCCGGCAAAATGATTCTAAGTTCCGGCGCATGCGCACTAGCATGATTTAAATGTTTCGTTTCTAAGTTCGCTGCACTGAATACCCGCTCTGACAACACGCTAGCGGCAGGGCAGGCCAGCACCTCCAAGGCGTACAGCGCCAGTTCAGGCCACGTGTCCAGCTTTGAAACCCAGTAGTTGAATGGAGCAGAGTGATCGGTCCGGACGTTGGTATGGTCAGCTAGGTACTCCCTCACCATCTTTCTGTACAGCTCCCCCCTACTCTGCCTAGACTGGGGACAGGTGACAGTGTCTTGCTGGGGTGACATAAAACTGGCAAAGGCCTTGGAGAGCGTTCCCCTGCCAGTGCTGGACAAGCTGCCTGCTCGCCTCCTCTCCCCCGCTACTTGGCCCACAGAACCACGCCCTCTGCCGCTAGTGGCGTCAGATGGGAAGGATTGTTTCAGCTTGTGCACCAGGGCCTGTTGATATTGATTCACTCTCATACTCCTTTCCTCTACAGGGATGAGAGTGGAAAGGTTCTGCTTGTACCGTGGGTCCAGGAGAGTGAACACCCAGTGCTTCTAACGCGAGGGTCACGGGATAGGCAGCCTAACATGAAGTCTGCCATGTGCGCCAGAGTGCCAACACACAAGAATTCCCTCTCCTCACTGGCCTGACTCTCCATTTCCTCCTCCTCCTCCTCCATGTCCTCCACTTCAGCCCATACACGCTCAAGAGTTAAGAAGGACTGAGCACTGGTACCCTCTTCTGTCTCGCCGACATTCTCCTCCTCTTCCTCCTCATCCTCATCCCCTCCTCCGATACGCGCTGAGAAACAGACCGGAGGGTGCTCAGGCTATCAAGCGACGTATCTTCCTCCACCGTCTCTTGTGACAAGCGCAAAGCTTCCGACTTCATGCTGAGCAGTGAGTTTTTCAACAGACAAAGCAGCGGGATGGTGAGGCTGAGCCATCTGTGTTGACTCCTCAAAGTTGGTCAACACCTGGCAGATATCAGACATCCACGTCCACTCCTCATTGTAGACTTGAGGAATCTGAGTGACCTGACTACCAGTTCTGGTGGAAGTTGACATCTGGCAGTCTACAATCGCTCTGCGCTGCTGGTAAACTCTGGATAACATGTTTAATGTCGAATTCCATCTTGTGGGCACATCACACAACAGTCAGTGAGCGGGCAGTTGTAGGCGGAGCTGCGCTGTCCTGAGAGTGGCAGCATCTGTGGTCGATTTGCGGAAATGCGCACAGATGCGGCGCACCTTGGTGAGCAAATCAGACAGATTGGGGTATGTCTTGAGGAACCGCTGAACTATGAGATTGAACACGTGGGCCAGGCATGGCACATGTGTCAGTCTGCCGAGTTGCAGAGCCGCCACCAGGTTACGCCCGTTGTCACACACAACCATGCCTGGCTTGAGGTCCAGCAGTGCCAGCCACAGCTTTTGGGCTGTGTGGCTTTTGTCACCTAAGCTCAGCAGTTTGAGCACTGCCTGCTGGTGCTTACCCACGGCACTGCTGCACCTAGAACTACCGACTGAAGGCGCCGTGCCCACGGATGGTAATTCGGAGGAGGAGGTGGAGGAGGAGGAGGGGTCGGAGGAGGAAGCATAGTACGTCTGAGAGACCGTGACCGAGGTAGGCCCCGCAATCCTCGGTGTGGGCAGTACATGAGCGGCCCCAGGGTCAGACTCGGTCCCAGCCTCCACCAAGTTAACCCAATATGCCGTCAGTGATATATATTGTCCCTGCCCGGCAGCACTTGTCCACGTGTCCGTGGTTAGGTGGACCTTCTCAGAAACAGCGTTGGTCAGGGCACGGATGATGTTCTGTGACACGTGCTGGTGTAGGGATGGGACGGCACAAAAATAGTGGCGGCTGGGGACCGAATACCGAGGGGCAGCCACCGCCATGAGATTGCGAAAGGCCTCGGTCTCTACCAGCCTATAGGGCAGCATCTCCAGGCTCAGCAATTTGGAGATGTGGACGTTGAGGGCTTGGGCATGTGGGTGGGTGGAACTGTATTTCCTCTTGCGCTCCAGCGTCTGCTGTAAAGACAGCTGAACGCTGCGCAGGGACACATTGGTGGATACTGTGGAGGATCATGGAGGCGAAGGTGTGGTTTTCCGGCGAGAGGCGCTCGTGCCGGGGTCCTGGGCAGGGGGTTGACTAGCAGAGGCAGCGAGTGACACAGGGGAAGGAGCAGTGGTGGGACCTGCAGGAGGTGAACGGCCTTGGTTCCATTGAGTGGGGTGTTTAGCACTCATATGCCTGGCCATGCTGGTGGTGGTTAGACTAGTAGTGGTGGCACCCCTGCTGATCCTGGTTTGGCATAGGTTGCACACCATAGTACGTCGGTCATCCTCACTTTCTTTAAAGAACCTCCAGACTTGCGAACATCTAGGCCTTGCCACGGGAGCTTAACTACGTGAAACAGTTGCTGCTGATGCACCAGCTCTGGCCCTGCTTCTCCCTCTGGCCACACCACTGCCTCTTCCAACCTGTTCTGGTGCAGCACTCGCCTCTGCCTCAGAAGCACTGTCTTCATTCGGCTTATCAACCCAGCTTGGGTCAGTCACCTCGTCATCCTCCGATTCCTCAGTCTGCTCCCCCATCGGACTTCCTACCAACAACTTCACCACTGTCTGACAACCGTGTCTCCTCATCGTCTGACACCACTTTACACACTTCTTCCACTAAGTCAACAATGTCATCATCATCACCCACAGACTGTGACAGTTGGAAAACTTGGGCATCGGGAAAGAGGTCACCAGCAACCTGAGAAGTGGTTTGTGACTCTGGGAAGGGTCCAGAAAACAGTTCCTCAGAGTATGTCGGATCGCATTCCAAATTTTCCTGGGAGGGGGCAGACTGGGGGGAAGGAGGTTGAGGTGGAGGAGCCAGAGGAGTGCTCCCTTGGGTAACGTGGGTGGACTGCGTGGAAGACTGACTGGTGGACAAATTACTTGAAGCATTGTCCGCAATCCACGACATGACCTGTTCGCACTGTTGTGGTTTCAACAGTTCTCTACCACGTGTCCCTGTAAGTTGAGACATGAAGCTAGGGAGTGTAGCTCTGCGGCGTTCCCCTGCTCCCTCATCAGCAGGTACTGTCTCACCCTGCCCAGGACCACGGCCTCTGCCCCCTGAAGTAATTGAATGCCCACGCCCACGCCCTCGTCCTCGACCCTTAGTCCTGGGGTTCAACATTTTCTGTATATAAGTGTATTATATAAAAAAAATAAATAAATGGGCCTGCTGTACTGAAACCCACAAACTTGTTCAATCTAAACAAGAAAATATATAGGTGGATAAGTTAGAGCTAAATTACGTATGTTATTACGTACCGTGCAGTATGGAGCAATTACACGGAAACTATTAGATTAGGCAGACTTGGTCTGCTTAAGTGCAACCCAGACAAATGTCGCACAGAGATTTTTGTAATGTGGCTGTATAAGTGAGAGCAAAAGACCTTTTTTAATTACGTGACGTACAGAATGTGTCACCTGGACAGAAAATACGTATTGTGCTTTGTATATAGGTGGATAAGTTAGAGCTAAATTACGTATGTTATTACGTACCGTGCAGTATGGAGCAATTACATGGAAACGATTAGATTAGGCAGACTTGGTCTGCTTAATTGCAACCCAGACAAATGTCGCACAGAGATTTTTGTAATGTAGCTGTATCAGTAAGAGCAAAAGACCTTTTTTAATTACGTGACGTACAGTATAGGTCACCTGGATAGAAAATACGGATTGTGCTTTGTATATAGGTGAATAAGTTAGAGCTAAATTACGTATGTTATTACGTACCATGCAGTATGGAGCAATTACACGGAAACTATTAGATTAGGCAGACTTGGTCTGCTTAAGTGCAACCCAGACAAATGTCGCACAGAGATTTTTGTAATGTAGCTATATCAGTGAGAGCAAAAGACCTTTTTTAATTACGTGACGTACAGAATGTGTCACCTGGACAGAAAATACGGATTGTGCTTTGTGGTGACTGGACAGCTGAACTGTGACACACAGAATGGTTCCACACAGCTGTATGAAATGGATTTGTATCACTGAGATAAAACAACAAAAAAACTATTTTTTTTATTTATTTTTTTTAATATTTTTTTTTAACTTGATGTGCAGAAAATATCAGAGAGCAAACTCAGCCCCTACTTACTGTGGCTATTTTGACTGCAACCCAGACAAATGTCGCACAGAGATTTTTCTAATGTAGCTGTATCAGTGAAAGCAAAAGACCGTATTTGATTACGTGACGTACAGTATGGGTCACCTGGACAGAATATACGGATTGTGGTTTGTGGTGAGTGGACAGCTGAACTGTGACACACAGAATGGTTCCACACAGCTGTATGAAATGGATTTGTATCACTGAGATAAAACAATAAAAAAAAAAGTGTTATATATGGCGATAGCTGCACTACTAGTGCCAGCCAGCCCAGCCAGGAGACAAAAAAAAGTGTCTTGTAGCCCTTAGAAGGGCTGTTGGGTTCTTTTGATATCACTCCTGCCTATCAGAGAACTAAATCCAGGCCCTAACACTCTCCCTGAAACGGAGCAGATCTGTCCCTAACGACATCCAGACAGCATCTGAGCCGAGCACCGCGGGCAGTCACTAGTATATTTCCAGGGTCACCTGATCAGGCCAGCCAACCCCTGCTATCGACATGTAAGGGCCCCACGTGATGCTGGGTGTACCGCAGAGTCTCCTGGCTTGTGATTGGCTGAGTTTATAGGCGCCAAAAATTCAAAATGCGGGAGATGCCATTTCCTCGAGCATGGCGAGATACTCGTCCGAGCAGCGAGCACTTACGAGTACCGTAATGCTCGAACGAGCACCAAGCTCGGACGAGCATGCTCGCTCATCTCTATTAGAGATGTTGATGCATACTTATGAACTTGGTCACTTATGTGGTAGAAGGAGATGTAAAGGAAAGGACTTTTAGAGGAAGAGAAAGACTAATATGCACTGAAATCGTTGCTTTATTTATTCCATGTTGTTTTTTTTTGTTTTTGTTTTTTTTTTTACTCTTCACATGCATTATTTTTTCACATGCGTTTTTCTTATTTTTTTCACTTTATAATATGTATTTTGATTATATACACTTTTATTTATGTCTAATATCTGTATTCCACTTTGTTGTATATAACATGCATTCCATTTTTTATTTTTATTTTTAAATAATGTGTCACGATTTGTTTTATCAATCATGTATGTTCTATAGTCAGTTAATTTATAATCATGCACTATTTATTCATGTGTAATTTCATCTGTATGTTTTGCACTTTGCACTAGCACTTTAATATAGAATATAACTCTCTTCATAAGAGCGAATTCATTTATCCTGTCCCTGAAGGGTGTTTTTTGCGATCTATATTAGCGCTATTGTTATGTGCATATTTTGTTGTGACAGGCTGGACGAACGCGCGTTGAGACTTTTTGATGATGCGGTTTTGTTCGTGTCAGATGTGCGCCGGGGGCCACGTGACTGGCCATCATGTGACCGCAGTGCAATCTCAGACATTCTGTAGCGTTCTGGTTGCGGTCACATGACCGCGGCGTAGTTCCGGTATACACATTGCTTCCGCACAATGTGCAATGCGGTCATGGCGCCAATTCAGCTTGTCACACCGGTAGATTGTTACAAATTAGGCTCTGCTTGGTTGATTGGTTGGCTAGGGATATAAGTATACATGAACCATCAAGGAGAGTTAAGACCCCAGAGGAAGGCGTGGGCCTACTCGTGCGTTGGGGTGTGTGGCTCCCCTACTTTTTCATCCCCCGGTATGTGAATGTATTTATGATTCCACTTGGAAGTAATACGTGCTTAAATCTATTTAAGTGTTTGTATTAGCCTTACATTTAAGATGTGAATGGCTTATTTTAGATTCACACCATTGAGGGGATTGATGATGTGAGGGGGGCCATACTCGTTATACCTTCTTTGTACTCCCTGTCCATAGTGACTTTTTTAACCATGTATTTATTTATTATATGTATCAATAAAAAGTATTTTTGAGCTATTTGGACTTACGATTGCTCTTTGTAGGTTATATGTTAGCTGTGTTGGAGGTAGTGGCACTTATGGTGGCAGTGATTTGATGGGACCTGGGAGCTGGTACATGGTGCTGAGGAGGTCACATCAGAGGAGAAGAGCAGTGGTGTTGGCCTCAATAAAAAGCAGAGGCAATGTATGAGCAAAAAAGAGCCAGATCTGCCTCTATTGTGGTCAGCTTGGGAACTGGTGATGCCACTGATACTGTGGGCTCAAAACATCCCAGACCTAGGCCAAGCTTAGCTGTCTCCCACATGCTAGTTTTTCTTCCCAAAGCCAACACACAAAACCACAGCCTTGTGTAAGATCTGCAAGATTAAAATAAGCCATGGACAAACACCAACATAGGTATCATGGCTGTATTGCTGCACATTCAGCTGCATCACTGGACCCTGTGGGAAAATCGAACTGGCCAGGATTATGAATCAGAACAAGTCTGTTTTCCTTCTCCCAGTCTTCTTTGTGGCTTCCAGCCCATATTCCCAAGCAGTAGTGTTATCATCACCAGCTGCTTCTTCTCCTGCTCAGACTCCTTCTCCACTCCATCATGAGACATCCATAACTGAATGTGCAGTCAGGAGAAGACTATTTTAAACCAGTAATTAGCTTGTGTGCAAGCTGAACTCCCTTGTGGCCAGGTAGCTGGTGATGCAGTTGCTGCCATATTACTTAGTTGTGGTAAATATGGTGCCGTTCCATGACTTCACCAAAATTGAATTCTTCTGTAAAATTGAATATTTAGCCTCAGCTTCCGCCACATTCCATCACTGAGACTTCTGGCCAGGCATCTGTAGTGGTGCAGTTCTGCGCCTTCTCCAAAATGTAATTCTTCTGTATGATATATGTACTTCTGCTCAGCTGTCCATTTTTTTAAATTATTTAAAATTTTCTTGTTTTCTGACTGTGGCATTTACCTGGCACATACCCTGTTCACTGATCTTTGGTCTTCTGGGAAAGCAGATTGGAAAAGTGCCTGGAACTGGTCCTGTTTGCTCTGTCTGCACTAATGTGTGTTAATCTCTGATTCTTTCAATCACTTTATTCAGACCACTTGGAACAAGAGACTAGAATTTGAACATCCAAAATAAGACTCTGTTAACTAGAGTTGAGCGAACATGCTCGTAACGAGCACTGTAGTGCTCGGATCCCCTGCGCTCACATGGCCGCAGGCATCAGGATCCGTCCTCACCTGACTGTAAGTCAATGGGGGCGGATCCATTTGGTATGACACACGAGTGTGTCATACCAAACGGATCCGTCCCCACTGACTTGCAGTCGGGTGAGGAGGACGGATCCGGATGGCTGCGCCCATGCGAGCGCAAGGGATCCGAGCAGTACAGTGCTCGTTACGAGCACGTTCGCTCAACTCTACTGTTAACCATTTGGGGTACTATAGCTCCATACAGAAAGTATTTAAACGGTGTGAGGAGTCTTATAGGCCAGGCAATGCTCCTGTGGAATTCTGGATTAACAGAGGAGCATTAACTGTCCTATAAGACTCCTCATGCAGTTTAGACGCTCTTCATAAGGACTTATAGTATCGCCCTGAATTCTGACTCAGGCCTCTCACCCAGTTAAGCCTGTACTCTCTGCTGTGCGCTGATGAGGGTCAATCACCTTAAAACAGCTCTCTGCAGATGAGGTGCAGGCTTAGTTATTATACAAGTCATGTCTCATGGACTGTTTAAAAGATTGAACATTGACTTATAGGATGGCTACCTTACTTATTGTGGCATTAGAGGCAGAGCTTGCTAAGATTTCATTTGCATACTCTCTGTTAACCTGTTTATTGGCTGAAGTGATTGAAAGAATCAGACAACATAATGCTTTTATTCCCTTCTATTGCATTTCCTGGGATAACTGTATTGCTATGTTTATTATGTTGTTCCATTATCTTTATTTCTTATGTTTTACTTCATACATCAATCACTTCATTGGTTTTTCATTCTTAATTGTAATATTTATTTGTGCTATCTTTATACTTTATACTTTATTGTTATTGTTGTTTTCGTACTACACATCTCCAGTTATCACTCTACATATACATTATAGCTTGTTTCATTCTTACATAATTCCAGCTTTTTTTAATACTTACACCTTAGTTCATTGACTTCCGTTCATGCTACTGTTGACTTATTCTGACCTGTATGTGAACTGTTGCCTGTATTTGTGTCTCCCTACATTCATATCTCTGTAGTTTCTGTCATCGGGGCGGTGCAGGCTGGGTGCATGCACTTTGTTTGCTGGCTGTGGGCGTTTCTATGTATGCTGGTTCTGTGATGCGTGCTGGCTGTGGCCTTTCATTTGTGAATGTTGGCCTGTGTATGTAGATAATCTCTTACTTGTTGGTGTCTGGTTTGTTTGGGGTTAACTTTACCTGTTCTTTCTGGGTGTGTCTGCTTGGTGGTCAGATAACCTCGTTACACTGCTATATGATCAAGTGAGCTGTGGGTTTTGGGGGTCAGTCTGTCTCCAGCCTTGTTGGGTGCAGGAGCTATACACTCAACCTGGCTTATTCTATCAGCCCTTTCTGTGTGGCCACTTCATAAGTCATCTAGGTCACCTTATTTGGTCTGTGACCGCCATGTGTCTACCTGCATGGGGTCCAGACATTTTCCTGTCTGCGCAGCTCTGCCTTTGTCCGCCATGTGTCAATCTGCATGGGGAACAGGCATCTGCTAGTCCTGTCTGTCCTGTCTGTTCCTTTCATGTATGTTCTATGCCTTCAGTGAGAGGGCTTCTGGTTTCTCCCGAGGGAGGAATTTCTCTGTCTTCTGTGTCATTCAATGTGTTGTTCATGTTAGCCTGGCAGTGCTTTACTGCTTCTGTTCCTGTCCTGTTTTTGTACTACCTTCGGTGAAAGGGCTCCTGGGTTCAATATAAGGAGGACATCCATTCTTTGTGCAGCTTTTTCTGTGGACTGGCCACTGTGTCATGCCAAATGGCGGTGGGTAAGTATCATGCTTGTCTAAACCCCCTGGTTTTTGGCAAGCTCTGCTTGAGACTGCCATGAGTCATTCTGCATGGGGTCCGGGCAGCCGTTTGTGTGCTGGTTCCCATTTGTCCTGTATGTACTGTGTCCTGTGCGGCTTGTTCTGGTTCCAGTACGTGCATTTGGGTTTCAGTCTCTGTTTGTGTGGACTCCTGATGCCTCTGCAGGTAAGTGACCAAGTGCTCCGGGACCATCCTGGAGGTGCAACCAGTGAGCCTTGGCTAAGTTCATCCCCACCATCTGGGTCTCTGTGAAGAACAGGGCTCACTGAGTCTCTGCCCTCTGGGTTTGGTCCCAAGTAACTGGTGCTCTTGGTCCAGTGGTATTTCCTGCCACTGGTCTCTTACCTGCTTATCCAGTTATCTGCTTTGTCTTGAGCTTTGTAATAAATAATTCATTTTGTCTCTTTGTGTTTATCTCTGCTTGTCTTGTGTGTTGTTTGCTTGAGATGTTCTAGCGGTCGGTAGGACCCCCGCTAGACCATAACAACTTCTTAGTATTTTATTCCCTGTTCACAATACCACCTTATACTTCACCCTAGTCCTTTTAGAGTTGTTCACACCAGTGTTGAATAATCATACTTTACCCTAGGCTGTTAGTCGCAGTTCACTTTAGTGTTACTCGTTTTCTTTGACATTTCTGTTTTTCACCATTCACTTTTACGGCTCTTTACAACCCTTTCTTTAACCATAACATAATAATATTTTCACCATCATATTGTGCTGATCTAAAACATATTACGCATAAATCTAAACTTTATGCCCACATTTTCTATTTACTGTCCCAGTGGACTTGAGCCAACAGTTTATTGGTCTCCCTATTTAAACTTCTGCTTTGCACCAGGCCATTTGTATCCAAAGGAGACGGACTCCTCTGAAACATGTCATACTTCCCTGCTATTTTATTTTTATTTTAATTGTGTTTTAATATACAGATGTAGCTGAGCTAAAATTGACTCTGATGACTCTGATAACACATGTCACAGTGTTATATCATGCCATCTTGGGACAAAAGCCAATGAAATACATTGAAAGAGTTAGTTAATCTTTTTGTGCCATTTTTTACTTAATGCATTAACCATCAACTTTAGCTTGACTATATTTGTAATAAAAGTTATTTTATTTATGGTAGATAGCGCCCTTGCAACCAATTTTCTGCATCTACGTCTACACACTTCTAGGTCTCTAGCTGGTCTCTACTTCCTGCTCCCACTCAGCAATGATATCTGCTTGCTGCAGCCGATTGATTGGATGTGTGCATAGTAGACAGTAAAATATACAAGAGCTGACATGTAATGTAGTTCTACATTATTGAATTACAGTTATCTCTCCTTCAGTTGATAGTGGCACTGCATTGTTTCTAACAGTGAATAAGAGATTATCAAAGCATCTCTGATTAGTAATATAACATATATATATATATATATATATATATATATATATATATATATATGTATATTGCCACTGTACTTTGGGAAAATGTTTGATATGTCATAGAGCCATATGAAAAGTTTTTATCAGTGTGGGTCTAAATGCTGAGATCCCTGCTGAGACATAGCCGACTGTCTCTACTCGCTGCATAGATGGAATCAAGAAGAGCCCATAGATTTTCTTTTGATTCCATCTCGTTTCCATTTCTTACAGTAAAGATAGAGCAAACTATATGAGTGTGTCTATCTCCTCATTCTCATTCACTGATCAGCAGGGGACTGAGAACTCTGATCTCCACCGATCAAAAGTTTTGATATGTCACTATGATATTTCAAATGTTTTCCTAAAGTACCAATGTAAAGGGCTTTTCCAGTTTGCATCAATATCTGTTAAAATAATCATTTATAAAGGTAGCTGTAATTTTGTAATGTATTTCTTTCTGCATTACTTCTCTTATCTTCTATGTTCTAGGCTGTAATCACATGATCATGTCCATGCAGCTCTTTCTTACTTCCTGTGATGTTATGTGCAGGGGTTTGTCAAAGCAGCAACAGGGGCTAGCTGGGAGGGAGGAACTATAAACTAACTGGGTCTTAGGGGCAGTGATAAGGGAGTATATATGTAACTAGCTGGGTGGGAGGGGCTATAAACTAGCTGCGTGTTGTTAGGGGAAGTGATAGGGTAGTGTCTATGTAACTAGCTGGTTGGGTGGAGCTATAAATTAGCTGGGCTCTGTTAGGGGCAGTGAGAGGGGAGTGTCTATGTCACTAGCTGGGTGGGAGAAGCTATAAACTAGCTGGGTGTTATTAGGGGCAGTGATAGGGGAGTGTGCATGTAACTAGTTGGGTGGGAGTAGCTATGAATTTGTTGGGATTTGTTAGGGGTGGTACTGACGCTGCCATAGAGAAAGGAGAAACGCATCATGGGTTTGGTTAGATACAGCAACAGGAAGTGCTGCATACAGGATGTAAATAACCAGAGTGATGGGTGTACATGGTAAAAACAGATCTGGAGAGTAAAAAAAAAAAACCTGCATGGGAAAGATATACATGAGGTAATCAACTACATATATATGAAAAACCATAGTAATACCAGGAAATACCTTTTAAAGTCTGAGCCTTTGATAAGGAACTCATAATTGAATAATAATACCACACAAAATATTTCACTACTCTTACAATGTTTTAAGGTCTTGTAAGGGAATCAATTTAAACAGAAACAGAATCCATCATGAGGGAATCACTGCACAATGTGATTATATACTATACTCAGTCAACTTTGTATCTATTAGTATTCTACCGTTCTAGTTAACTGACTTCTGATGAAGGTCTGCTTTATATTACCTTTGTATTTTACTTTTCACAGAAGAAAAGTTGGCAGGCCCTTTTCTCCCTTCTTTTATAATGTACAGTAGTAATACTCTTGAAGATCAGGAGCACACACATAGGTTCACACCATCATTGAGCCCTTCTGAAACTATTATGGAATCATTCTCATTACAAGCTCCAGCAATCACAGAATAAGCATAATATTTCATGTGGTTCAGGGGGGAAACTTCCTTTCATATACATAAATTGTTGCCACATTAAAAATTTAGGGGCACATTTATTAAAGGCGTTGTCCGAGTTATTTTTTTGTTCTTTATATGTTTCTAACTTGTCAGGTATAACAACTTTCCCATATACTTTGTGTTTCTAAAGCTGCTGGTTTCTCAGAGTTGACTGAGGGCACATGACCTATGATGTCAGCTTATCTGCCTGGTCTTTGATGTTTCGTGCACAAGCCTCAGAGTTCAGATAACAGTCTGTACATGAGACGTCACTGGCCACGCCCTCTTTCTTTGCCGGGCTGCTATCTGCTCTCTCCCTGGATTCCTTCAGATAAAACATTAACCCCTTCAGCCAGAACACACTGAGGGCTCAATGCTTTACAACAAATAGTAGCTGCAGCAGTGAGAGGAGACAAATGCTGGGCAAGGAGCTATAGAGGAATTGTATTGTACAAGAACAGGTAGGGAGAATTTCCTGTGTGTATCAGCAGTGTCATTGTACAGCTGGGATTTGTAGTCCTACACATACAACATGCTGCTGAGTATTCCAGCAGGCAGACATGTCACTCAGCACTTGTATTCACTGCCTTTGCAGAGAAGGGGGAGGGGGAGGGGCTGAGATTGTTGTTATTGCATGTAAACAAAGGCCAGAAGAGAACCAGGGAAATGAGGAAATATAGATTTTTTTTTTTTGCCTAAAACTTGCTGAACTTAGTTATATATTGCTGCCCATCAGATTTACAGTGCTATATATTTTTTTCATATCTTGGACAACCCCTTTAAGACCAGCGTTTAACATGCCCGTCTTAATGGAGCCCCATCTCTGGCGCTGGATCGTCAAAGTTATGAAGAGGCACCGGCTTCTCCATAACTTCGGCTCATCCGGCGGCAATTCTAAATGTAAGACAGCTTCCTTGCTACAGTAGCTTAAATTTAGACCTTTTTCTATGCCTAAAACAGGGGTAGAAAATGGTAAATGAGACGGGCCTGCTGTCCTGTCCACGCCACACCCACGATTTTAGACCTGGCGTGAGCGGGGCGAAGTCGCAGATAGCGACATAACTACTGTAGCTGTGGCACTGCTATCTCCACCTGAAATACGGCTAATTTAGGCATATTTCAGCATAGTAAATGACCCCCTTAATCTTCACCAAATATTTATCAGATCTGATATCCAAGGTTCTATAATTTTAATACACAATCCCCATAGATTGTTCTTGTATAGAAATACAGGAAGAGAATGTTCTTTAAAGTCATTTTTATTACATTAAAATGGTACTATAAGACTGTGACCTTGGGCTATATCTCTCATTTGTAAAATTTAATGGAGTTTTTAAAAATAACCTTTTCATTGAAACCTTGTATATAATATAAAAAGGTAACGAGAGCAATACAAAACTTTATTCACAGCACATGTGTAATTTAAACAGTGTGCTTTCAAATATAAAATTTTACTGCATCATTATATACTTTACAATTTTTTAAAGACATATTAATCTCATGGGCCTGGGGGGAGTTCAGCTTGCCCCCCTTTCCTCCTTCCACTTATGGCAAAAACCTTTTTTTTCCTGTATACAACTGTGTATACATTTCACTCATGCAAACAGTATATAATAAAAAATGCAGCCATATGCTGTAATGGCATTACATAATGTACAAATAATCCTACCATACAGTGTACACACAAATAATACCTCCATAAACTGTATAGTTGCTGATTTGTATAGCTTATTTTTGTAGCGGGGTTACAGAGTTGAGCTGAAATATTTGCAGATGATAAAAAACTCTATAAGATACTCAATTAAAATAAAGAGGTTAATATGATATGACAGAGGGATTTGGGGCAGCTGGAGGCTTGGGTGGAGACATGATAAATGAAGTGTAGATAAATGTAAAATTATGCAATAGTGTCAAGTAAGCAGAATGCACTATTATGTATTAAATCGTAAAACACTGTAAGACTGCCACCGCAAAAACATGGTTATATTGATGGATAAAAAGGCAAATAAAATTATGGGCTGTATCAAAAATGCACACATGCTCATGATGAGAACATATGGGTTCATTCATCAAACTGGTGTAAAGTAGAAGTGGCTTAGTTGCCCATAGCAACCAATCAGATTACACCTTTCATTTTCCAGAGGAGCTGTCAAAAATGAAAGGTGGGATCTGATTGGTTGCTATGGGCAACTCAGCCAGTTCTCCATTACACCAGTTTGATAAATGCCCCGAATAATTTTGCCTCTATACAGCTCAGTAGTCAGGCACATGGAATATTGTACAAGCCCAAAAGAAACATTTACGGTCAGGTCACCTCGGTCTGTTAGTCCTCAACCTGGAAACCTGAGTGCAATGAGACAATCCTGGACCGGAAACCGGCTTCTAGAGAACTTTCAGAAAAATACACCTACTTCTCCTGCATTTCATTAAAACATGCATCATACAAATTCAGTCAGACAAAACTGATTGAACTTGTATGCAAAACCATCAGTTTCTGGATCCAGCCCCTCAATAACTTTCATTGCTGAAACAGACAAACTGACCTCTGAATAAGGTCCGGTCTTTTCCAAAAGAGTGGTTTCTATCATTACCTGTGATGAATTATGTAACTGGATCGTGAACTTTGTATCAATAAATTACCTATAAGTGCAAACGAGCAACCTGAGTGCCGCAATTCTATACTATATCCCAGTTCAGTGCTGCCTCCTGCTGGCCTGAACTGGGCTATACTAATAATGAGCCTGGAAGCCTAGTACAGGCTCATTATTAGAAGAGGGCACTTTCTGGGTTTTAGCCTTCTCAGACGGCATTACCACCAATCGCGGACATTAGCTATGGGTGCGCACTTTGTGAAATAGCAGATACCCAGGCGGCTATGATGCTTGCTCTGGAGTTGGCACTACCATTAAAGACCCCACATCTGCTGTATCTGTACAGCGGATGTCGGGAAGGGGTTAATCTGGTACAGCCTGCTATGAAAGCTTCTTCAAGACACAATTTGAGTGAGCAAACCTTTGCTACCACTCAACCAACGCAAACAAACTACCCATCATGCTGCTACACCCAAGTCTGTGCTTTTGCTGTCAAGTAATGTATAAGGTATGTTGAAAGTGCCCTTGCAGTACCCAAGAACAAGGTAACTGCAAAAAGGCTTTGCTTTCATGTTAATTGGTTTAATGTAATGTTGTGATTTAGTTTATTGTATGCTCAACAGTACTGTATGATAAGGTCAGGGTTGACTATTCTGACTCAGCCCTTTTAGGAGGGCTAGGAGATGGACTTAGATCCACTCCTAGTTCAGTGTTTTCAAAGACAATTGGTGTGTGCTAGCTAAGGAAGAGAGAGGAGCTATATGTGCTAACTTCTCAGAAGGCTAGGCCTGAGTCCCAGAGAACCATCATCTCCAAGACATTGACAGCAAGAAATCCATTGCTACATTAAAGTACTCCGGAGAAAAATAAGGAAGAACTCAGTCAGCAAAGTATTGTGCTCATTTAAGGCTGATAGAGACTTTGCTGTGGTGAAAAGATTGGCAACCTTAGATTCTGAAGAGAGGGAGAATTAGGAAGAATAGAAGGAAGGAGTGCCATAAACCCCATTATTGCTGCTATCCATATATTACTATTATGGCAGAATTTCACTGTGATTTGTTTAGAACTGTGATTTAACACCATTGGATGTACTACAACTCCTAGTCTGCACTTTAGTACAGAGAGACTTATTTACTTTCTACCACTGGCCTGGTTACAGACTCAAGCACCATTCACCAGCCATAGCACCTACATATCCTGCCTTGCACCCTTACAAGACGAATAGCACCATGGGCATCCCAACTACTATAAAATAGGAGCACCAAAATCAGGATGTGCCCCAAGGTAACAGAGGATGTGCACTTCTGTCACTGCCTGGCCCTAGGGAGCATCGGTGTGAGAATTGCCACTGTGATTGGTGTGAACAACTTTCTTTGCCAGAGTCTTTCCACTCCCATCATCAGCTCAGCTCCTTTTAGGTTTGCAGCACCCCAAATATTGTACTTTAGAAAAAATTGTTTCATAACTATAGTTATCTCCCAAAAAAGTGGTACCACAAAGATCACACTCTTGAAAACAATAGTGCCCTCCTAAAAAATAGTGGCAAACTGATAGTGCCATAGTTTTTTTTATCAAACATGGTGCTTTTTGTGCCTGTCTTGATATCCCCTGCGCTGTCGGAGGATATGCTTAATTTATGACAAGACGCACACCTTGTCATAAATTAGGTGCATCCTCCTGCAGTCCATGCGCCTAAACAGAAATCTACGACAGCTCAGGGCCGCCGTACATTTCTGGCTTAGTTTGCACCAGAAAACTAGCGTACATGAAGATAAATTTCTCATACTGGCTGGGTACACCCCTTCCATGCCATGCCTGCTTTCTTAGAAAAGTGACGAGAATGACGAAAAAGGGACTTTTTAACGCCACTTTTCAGGCACCCAAAGAATTATAAATCTCCCCCATTGTGCCATCGTTGTACCCTACAAAAGTAAAACACACAGTAATTGGCCTCACACAGTAATACCCATTTAGGCATTCTTTATACAATAAAAATGCCCCAAAACAGTAAAAACTATCCCATTGTGTCCAGGCTCGGACTGGCCCACAGGGGTACAGGGGAATCCCCAGGTGGGCCCCTGAGCAAGGTGGGCCCTTAGTCTCCGACCCCCTGCACAAGTGGCACATAACACAGGAGACTTACAGCACTACATACATATATTCAATGTACAGCACCTCAACCAGCCTCCGTTCATATAAAAAGTTGTCAGATTATTTATTATATTTAAATGTATCCGTACGATGGGCCCCCAAAATAAATTTTACAGGTGGGCCCTAGGTACTCCAGTCCGACACTGATTGCGCCCCCACACAATTAAATACCCCCTAATATGTAATAGTGCCCCACAAAATAAAAAAAAATATATTATTATCAATTCGACCATGATTGCCCCCCCACACAATTAAATGCCCCCTAATATGTAATAGTGCCCCTCAAAATAAAAATTAAAAATTAAAAAATGTATGTCCTCACTTAGCCTCGATCCCACAAGTGGAGCGACTGTGGAGTCTTTGGCCTGTGATGCCAGCAGCCCAGACAGGCAGCATGATGCGGTGTGAATATTTTGTTGCTATTAGAATAAATATAAAAATGCCATACCACTGACATTACTTTGCAGAATAAAACAAACCACTAAGTGAATGATAAGAAATAGATTGATTGACATATGTGCTGTATGTGAATTAACAGCCTTAGAGGAATCTCTATGTGAAGTACAGTTAAAAACACATTTTTGCACATTACTATCCCCAGCTCATAATATGAATGCACCTGCATCAGCATGATTTCAAAAGATGTATCAGCAGGAGCTTACTCTAAAGTAGAAGAAGAAGCTAGAAACACTAAGTAATAGTGAGGGCTCCTGGAATAAAGGCTACATTTTAAGTGCCGGAGAGATGGATAGATCTTTTTTTTTTCTTCTACAGTATTTTAGATGTTTACTTAAGCATGTCAGGGTAGCTGATGGGTCATCTTTAAGGTCAAAATACCTCAAATATTAAAATAGATCTAACCGTTCTCCTGCATTCTGCACTATTTATACTGATTTAATGTAACCTGATTTATTGAGCCAATTATTCTCTCAGGCATGTAGCAGCTTAATATATAACTCATGGGTGCCTAAATTCCAAGACATTTCAAAGGAGCTGTCATGAGCTTACCTAGCCAAGATACTGTGCATGACTGTGCTGAGAGGGTTACCATGCTGTCCAGTTAAGCACCGTCTGATCAACCTATCAGTAAGGCTGGAAGATGAGACAATCGGGTTCCTGGGTCAGTGTCCCAGAGTTAGGTGGGGGGTTTAAGTCTGCTACTCAGTCACTGACCATTGCCTGTGATTGTGTTAACTGTCCTGGCTCTGTTTGTACTTTTCTGCTTTGTGATGAACTCAAGACATGCTTATTAACCCTTTGTTTCTTGTGCCTTGTTTTATGAATTTACCCCACATCTACTGAAATGGTTTCTACAGGTTCTCCTGGTTCTCCCCTTGACTACTGTTTTGGCTTTATCCATATCTCCTGGTTTTGACTCTGCATGTCTACTACTCTTTGCAGCTAAATCATTCTGATAGGTCTGCTTTTAGCAAGCTCGCACCAGTTTTCTACTACCCTACTCTGCAGATGTAACCTGAGCCCAAGTCCATTCAGCCTTGCAGTAGGCTCTGGTGAGGATCCTAGGAGTAACCTTAGATTCCTATCAACTGGAATGGTTAAGGAAGACTGGTAGCAGTTTCTGAGTATGCTGGCTGTGGTTTGGTGACCATAGTATTCATGACGGTGACCATAATATTTCCCATACAGGAACAATGTAGGACCCCTTCTTGTCTCAATTATTTCCTTTGTATACAGGATTGCTACATTATTACATGGTAAGTGAACTTTTACCAAAAAGATTTTTATAAAATATGAAGATTTGGCTCCTGCTTCTATTTGGTATCTATGCTGTTACACTTGTGAATGAGTGACTTAAAAGGATTATTGGAATCGCTAGGACTGCCAGTGATTCCAAGAAAGGAGGGTAGCTGAGTCCCTTCTCTGAATGGAGCAGTAGTGCACATGTTTGTCCACCACCCCATTCACTTCTATAGAACTGATGAGGAGTTTTCTGTGTCAGCCCCATAGAAGTCAATATACAGTAGCTGTGGACAAATGTGCACTACCTCTTCATTCAGAAATGGGACTTAGAGACCAACTGAGTCCCCTAAGTTCCACAATTTATCACTTATCCTGTGAAAATATTTTTATATTTTAATAGTACGGGCTTTTTCACATGTGATGATACTGATTATGTTTATTTCTTTAATTGTTTATGTGCTTTTATTTTAATTTTGGGCAAAGGGGGAGTGATTTGTATTTTTCAAAAAAATTTTTATAGTTTAGAGTGCTTTTCTCATATGCATTAGCATTGAATTTATGAGAATTACAATATGTTCTTATGGAGCCTGTTAAAGAAATTTAGTTAGCTGGTGAACACAATTGTGCTAGGTTTGTATTTCATTATCAGGTGGTCTCCATCTTCTTATATCCATATCTCTTATATCTTATAATCTCTAATCTCCATTAGATGTCACATATGCTTAAAAATAAAAATGACTCATAATCACTTGATATGTCTATAGGAAAAAGAGTAACTTAGCAGAAGTTAATATATGCATATGGAATTTCCCAGATAGATGAAGTAATGCGTATGCCATTGGCTGCCATCATCATTCATTTGATTTGATGTTACATGTTTACTTGTATGATTGTGATTGGATATATTAAAATTGATGACAAAGGGGGGGGTGATTACACCAACATGTATTTCTAATAAAATTAGCTCTCTGGATGTAACCAGGAGAGATATGCATGATCAGCAATGAGACGACTGGACGTGCATTTCTTGTGCTGTGGCCGCACCTTCTTACCATGAAAGGGGAAATTTAACATAATTTGAACACCACAGACAACTGAGTATTAAGTCCAATTTGGGACTTATCCTAAATTACATTGACAGAGCCCTGTCACAATCAGGGGCTCCATAACAAGTAATGTGCAGTAGCCTCCTGTCACACACTTCGGCTCCCCTGATCGCCACTGGGGAGAGCTGAAACAAACCCAGAAGAACTTTTGGGTTTTTGTGCCTCCAGATACCATGGTCACATTTTACCACAGCATTTGGAGGGTTAAAGAGAGTCTTTCACCTGTTTTTCACCTATATAACTAACAGCAGTGCCCCACAGAAGATTACATACACATCCCAGACATACCTGTGTGCACTTTTTGTCTGTATTACATGTCCAGGAAAAGCAAGTGTCCCAAGTGCCCAGCTCTGCTGCTGCAGGTGCTCAAAGCAAACCAGACTGAGGAGGGAAGGGCTGCTGTACCTGCCCATATCTTGGATTAGTAGCAGATAGAAAAATGGTTATTATATCCAGTATATGGGAAGATATAGTTGTTAGGAATCGAGTCGGGAGAGAAAGCTATTCTTACTTTCACTTTCAGCTGAGCTGTTTTCCAGCAGAATAAAAGTGCTTTTTCTGAACATGTAATACAGACACACAGTGCACACAGGTATGTCTGGGATGTGTCTGCAATCTTCTGTGGAGCACTGATGTTAGTTATATAGGTGAAAAACTGGTGAAAGACTTCCTTTTAAAGTCCAGGATAGGCGTTACTACAAGTGATGGATATGAGCTTCTGATGCCATACTTAATATCCTGACTGCCGACAGATATAGATATAGATATACTGTATATGTAAGGCAGTTGGGAATAGCATTCTCTTGTCAACTGCCATTGATTTCCCTTCTTACTTTGATGACAGCTGAGTCCATAAGAAGCACCACAATCTTTATGGATGGTGTGCATGTTACAATTATTGAACAAGTATGAGGGTGTGGCATTTTTTTCATTTTTTTCTCATTTCAACTATTAGAATTACAATATAAACTCCGGGAAGAAAGGATGCAAATGAGCTCATAGTAAGTTCTGCCTCTAATACCACCAGATGTAAGGCAGCTATCCTATAAGTCAGTGTTCAACCTTTTAAATAGGCCTTGAGACATGACTTGGATATTAAATAAGCCAGCACTTCATCTGCAGCTGTTTTGGGGTGATTGCCCCTATCAGTGCAAAACAGAGAGTACTTATAGGATAGCTGCCTTACATCTGGTGGTATTAGAGGCAGGACTTACTATGAGCTCATTTACATTCCTTTTCTTCCCAGAATTCCCAGAGGAGCATGAATAGCCTATAAGTCTCCTCACCCCAATTAAGGTGCTCTCTCTCCAAGGAGTGATAGTATCTCCCAAATCTTGACTTAGCCCTCTCACCCATTTATGCCAGTACTGATCCTTGATTTCCAAATGAAATGCAACATTCACTTCTATCTGAAAACAGGTGCTGGGTCCTCCAGAGTGAAAGAGAGTGGGGGATCTACTTTTCTAGTTTTCTGTTCTGGGACCTTCTTGTGTCAACTCAAAATGTCCCTATAGGGCAGTGGTTCTCAACTCCAGTCCTCGGGACCCACCTGCCAGTCAGGATTTAGGAATATCCCACAGAATGAATACCTGTGGTAAGTCCTGATGGATGGACGCTAATTATATCAGCTGGTCTAAACTAAGGAAATCCTGAAAACCTGACTGGCAGGTGGGTCCCGAGGACTGGAGTTGAGAACCACTGCTATAGGGTATTTTAAAATGTATTTTCCAAAACCATACAGCCTATTTAACTCAGAGAATTCCACTTTATCTGTACTTTATATGGAGAGTGCATCATAGATTCACTGTGCTTGGTTGGCTGGAAAATTCGCCGGACTTAGAGAATCTATGGAGTATTGTCAAGAGGATGATGAGAGACACCAGACTCATCAATGCAGACGAGCTGAAGACTGGTATCAAAGCAACCTGGGCTTTAATAACACCTGAACAGTGCCACAGGCTGATCGTCTCCATGCCATGCACATTGATGTAGTAATTCATGCAAAAGGACCACCAACCAATTATTGTGTGCATATACTGTACATACTTTCCAGTAGACCAACATTTCTGTATTTTTTAAATGGTCCTATATAATATATATATAATTTTCTGAGGTACTGACCTTTATCACCAACATTAAAAGAAGTACGGTAAACTCTTGAAATAGATGACTCTGTGTGTAATGAATATATATAACATATGACTTTTTGAACTGTATTACTGAAATAACACATGCATGTGCAATTAATTGTCCAATAATATGCATTCAGTAAATTATGTAATACAAAACTGGAAACACAAATGGAATAAAGGATGGAATGCTTGAAACAGGAAGAAGATATTTCGCCTGAAATGTACAATACTTAGTCATTGACAATGGCTTATATATCTGATCATTCTAGTTTGGACAAAGGTATTTAACAGTGAAATAAAAATAGTAAACTCCTGTTCCCTTTGATAGATATGTGGGTGGTTTCTAAATATGCACAACTTTGCAACAGTCTCCAACGAAACTACAGCTCTAGCAAATGCAGCAGGTCTTCTCTTAGGTCAGAGCAGATGGACTCAACAGTATGATGGTAATAACTTTTGACATGTGTTGTTTCAATAATCTCTTTAAGTCTCTCAAAAGTATGGAAGCGTTATAAGCCGTGTGTTACTTCGGACAGTTATTTTTAGCATACATCTGTTGGCATATGCTGTGGCAAGCACATCACAACATATTTAATATCCATCAAATTTTAATTTGGGAAATATTTCAGTTGAGAAAATAATTTACCAAACTCAGATGTTTCAAACAAAAATCTTATTGAAATTTCTTCATGAAGGTACTTTCCATTTTCAATTTGCTCGTCTACATTCAATAGTTCCTGATGGGCCAAGATTTTCAAAGGTGTTGTGTACTGTAATTTGAACAATCTTTATTCGTTAAAGGGCATCTGTCAGCAGATTTGTACCTATGAAACTGGCTACCTGTTACATGTGCACTTGGCAGCTGAAGGCATCTGTGTTGGTCCCATGCTCATATGTGACTGCATTGCTGAGATAAATGAAGTTTTAATATATGCAAATGAGGATCTAAGAGCAATGGGGACGTTTTTGTTACTCGTGGAGGCACCGCTCTCTCAATGTTTTATGCATAAGAACCTCCACTATTGTTGTAGCCAGTTTTGCACCTGTTCAATTTTATCTATATCTTTATGTAGGTGGGGTCTCCAGAACTGGACTCAGTATTCCAGATGTGGTCTCACTAGTGCTCTTTAAAGCAGGATCACAATCTCTCTTTTCCTACTAGTTACACCTCTAGCTATACATCCAAGCATCCTACTTGCTTTCCCTGTTGCCTACCCATGCTGTGCACTCAGTTTGAAGCTGTCTGATATCAGGACCCCTAGATCCTTCACTTCTGAAGTCTTGGCTAACACAGAACTGCCATTTTACATTTGGAAACATTGAACTGCAGTTTCCATTGTTTGGACCATTTGTCCAGAAAAGCTAAATCTTCATTCATGTTACAAATCCCTCCAGGACCATCAGCCCTATTACACACATTGGTGTTATCGGCAGACAGGGAAATCTTTCCTACCAAACCTTCTCCCATGTCACCTATAAAAATATTTTAAAGAATATGACCCAGGAAAGACCCTTGAGGTACTCCACTTATAACATGTCTCTCCTCAGAATGCACGCCATTAACAACAACACTCTGACATCTATTCATCAACCAACTGCAAATCCAACAAACTATCCAGGCACTAAGTCCAATCTTCAATATTTTTTCTACCAGACACTGAATTAAAGACTTTGCTGAAGTCCAGGTAGGCCGGGCAGGCAGAAATGGTCACACACCATGCCATCCTAATCCTTAAGGATTTTTAAAGTTTTTTTCAAGCTTCTTTCAAGATCCAGTTGTCTTGATCAATAAGTATTATTAATTGCTCCTAAAACAAAGTATCACACAATTGTGGTAACACTAGAGTAGGAAGCTCCTCTTGCTGAAATCTATTGTGTATGGGTTTTGTTTTAAATGAATAAATAAAATGATCATTTCTATTGGAATTGGAACTTTATGAGAAAGAAAGAGAAGTAAATTGCGGGGGTATGCTCACACCAACTACACAGGTGTAATACTTTCAATCTATCTCTTCTACACGGTTCAGTAACTTCATTTCCTTCAAACTGTAGCTCAAAGGGATTTGCAAGATCCAAAGTTCCTGCTGTTCTTACAGTGGCTGTCGATGTAACCAGATCACTGTTATCTGCACCTGATATGCATTCGCACTTCCAAGATTGAAAGTGCAAAACTTACAAGTGTCAAGAATTGATTTTATTTCTAAAACGGCACAGTCAAGCATCATGTCATTATTCAAAAAAATTGTATCTTTTCTTTCTTTTTTCAGCTCAGAAGAAGTGGGCATCCCAGACAGGTGTATTAATGTAATGTAAGAAATGTATTACAGCTGACAGAGTCTTACTGAAATATATTTAACTTAGTAAAAGTACAGAGAGAAAACTAATATAATACACTACGTTACTGCTACATATTTGCAGATGAAATTAGTTGTTACCTACTGAGGACAAGTTTAATGTTGCTGTGACATCACTTCACATTGGAAAACTGAATACAGTGCCTTTCGAAAGTATTCGGCCCCCTGGAACTTTTAAACCTTTTGCCACATTTAAGGCTTCAAGCAAAAAGATAAAACATTTTAAATTTTTGGTGGACTTTGACTTGGCCATTCTAAGACCTGGATACGTTTATTTTTGAACCATTCCATTGCAGATTTTGCTTTATGTTTGGGATCATTGTCTTGTTGGAAGATATATCTCTGTCCTAGTCTCAGGTCATTTGCAGACTCCAACAGGTTTTCATCCAGAATGGTCCTGTATTTGCCTCCATCCATCTTCCCATCAATTTTAACCATCTTCCCTGTCCCTGCTGATGAAAAGCAGGCCCAAACCATGATGCTGCCACCACCATGTTTGACAGTGGGGATGGTGTGTTCAGGGTGATGAGCTGTGTTGCTTTTACGCCAAACATATCGTTTTGCATTGTTTCCAAAAAGTTCAATTTTGGTTTCATCTGACCAGAGCACCTTCTTCCACATGTTTGGTGTGTCTCCCAGGTGGCTTGTGGCAAACTGTAAATTAGACTTTTTATGGATATCTTTGAGAAATGGCTTTCTTCTTGCCACTCTTCCATAAAGGCCAGATTTGTGAAGTGTTCGACTGATTGTTGTCCTATGGACAGACTCTCCCACCTCAGCTGTAGATCTCTGCAGTTCATCCAGAGTGATCATGGGCATCTTGGCTACATCTCTGATCAGTCTTCTCCTTGTTTGAGGTGAAAGTTTAGAGGGATGGCCGGGTCTTGGTAGATTTGCAGTGGTCTGATACTCCTTCCATTTCAATATGATCGCTTGCACAGTGCTCCTTGGGATGTTTAAAGCTTGGGAAATCTTTTGGTATCCAAATCCGGCTTTAAACTTCACAACAGTATCACGGACCTGCCTGGTGTGTTCCTTGGTCTTCATGATGCTCTCTGTGCTTTAAACAGAACCCTGAGACTATCACAGAGCAGGTGCATTTAAACGGAGACTTGATTACACACAGGTGGATTCTATTTATCTTCATCAGTCATTTAGGACAACATTGGATCATTCAGAGATCCTCAATGAACTTCTGGAGTGAGTTTTCTGAACTGAAAGTAAATGGGCCGAATAATTTTGCACGCCCCACTTTTCAGTTTTATTGTTACAAAAAAAGTTTAAATGATCCAATAAATTTCGTTCCACTTCACAATTGTGACCCACTTGTTGTTGATTCTTCACCAAATATTTTAAATGTGATATCTTTTTGTTTGAAGCCTGAAATGTGGCAAAAGGTTGAAAAGTTCCAGGGGGCCGAATACTTTAGCAAGGCACTGTATATCAATCTACTATCTTCCTCTATTTCTGTTCATTAAATGCTTATGTAAAAATTTTATTTTTTACCATGCTGTACAGCAAATGCTTATAAGCTGGAATTGGCCCACAGGGGAACAAGTGAATCCCCCAATGAGCCCTTGAACAAGGGGCCCCTCCACCCAGTGAACAAGTGCCACATGATACAGTAGACTGACTGCCCAACATATAGATAGGCAGCTTTCAACATCTCAACCAGCTGATCTCCATATTAAAAACCTCTAGGCACAGAACAGAGCACTCTCAGGCACAGACTAGGTAGCAGACTCCTACAAAAAAAAAAGAGTTGTACGGTCCTCAAAATGAATTTTACTGGTGGGCCATAAGCACTCCAGTCAGATACCCTGGGTTAGATTTATCAAACTGGTGTAAAGTAGAACTGGCTTAGCTGCCCATACAAACCAATTAGATTCCACCTTTCATTTTCCAAAGGAGCTATGAAAAATAAAAGGTGGAATCCGATTGGTCGCTATGGGCAACTAAGCCAGTTCTGCTTTACACCAGTTTGATAAATCTCCCTCTGTACATATGTCTACAATCAATAGTCTTTACCACCAAAAACATGGGTACATTTGCAGAACAGGTGGCCATATCTTCAGCAGTCTGCGACTAGACTCTCAGACTTCTCGACTAGAGTCTTCTCCTGAGAAGTGTTTTCCAGTTTATGGAAATAAAGCTGAAAGTGACTATTCAGCCAGGGAGTCACTCTTCTTAATATGCCAGGGTCTGCATAGCTGTATTTTATGAAAATCAAAGTAGTGCCGATTAAAGCTGCATTCCAAACAACATATATTACCATATCTTCTGAATATTTTTCATCTCTTCTCTAAGAAGCATGGGGGGGGGGGGTAGTCTGAAATTACCTCAAGAGATGATGCTGATGTCTGAATATTCTTCCCTCTGGCAGACAGAGGATGTTGATGCCATTCTGCCTACCTACTAAACTATACAGCTTATTATACATGCTAAAAAACATGCAAACTGCAACTCTAGTCTAAGAAGGAAACTTATAATCAAGGGTAATGTAAACTGGTCATTTAAGTTACATACAGAGAACTGTCAGAAGTCATCTCATTATGATAAGAGGGAGGAGTTCAATGAAAAGTATCATCTCTATTAGTGGAAGCTCTTCCTTCCTTCTCCCCATTTCTGCCCAATGACTTTTGCATTTGACACAGAGCATGCCCAAAACTGTTTGGCAAATAAATATATAAATTATATAAATATAACTTACATATTAGTTTAGCTATACATTAGTGATGAGCGAATCTTCAAAAATTTGCTTCGGCGAATAATCAACGAATTTATAACAAGATTTGTTCTTAATACGAATTTATTGATTGCATCATATGCACGCACGCACAACGCTAGGCCACGGCGTACAGTCCTCAGAGGCAGTCCATATGAGCTAGAAAAGTAAGGTGCTAGCTATCCGGCTAAGTGCTTAATTTACCAAACACACCATACAATAAGTGCATAATAGGATACATTGCAGTACCTGAAAAAGAATACACACAATGGGCTAAAGTGCTTTAACATTGCTGAACCTGTAAAAACATTATTGCTAAAATACTGCAAAGAAATAATTATGCAAACATTTTAGTGCAATCAATTTCACATTTGCAAGCATAATAGTCTCGTTTGAGTCTCTCCTCATGGCTGCTTGGCATAAAACGCTGGAACACAGTCCAAAATTCAATTGTAATCCATGTGAGGTAATTTTGTAATCCAAACAGGTAACGTGTAATCCACATGGATAATATAAAATAGCAGCAAATAGAGAACCCTTTTTTCAAAGGGGGCTCCCAAATAACCTGAGAAGGGGGGAAAAAGGAAAATAGGTGCGCTTAGGCGCAACTGGGAATTTTCTGCAGAATAGGGGGGGAGTCCTGACAAGCCATGTCCATCTAGGTGAGAGTCAAACAGGGGGCAATAAAAACAAGATAAATTAAAGTGCCAACTAGCTCTCACCTGTCAGGTGTAGTCCATGTTGTGGCTGGTTGCCGTTATGCTGGACGGAAAACAAAGTCCTGTCGACAGAACTTTGTTTTCCGTCCAGCATAACAGAAACCAGACGGATCCATTATGCTTTCCCATAGGCTTCTATTATGACGGATCAAAACGGAATGCCTCTTAAAGGTGTCTGTTTTGATTTCCGTCCTATGGATTCCGTTATGTTCCCTTATAACGATGTTATAACGGAAAGCCAGAACGGAATCCCTAACGGTGATGTGAACGAGCCCTTAACAGGACACTATATAGAAATAGTACTCAATTTTAACTTGTGCTGCAAGCAGCAGTGTTTGCCCGGCCACTCCTCGGTATATTTGCCAGGTTGTGGCTGGATTTCCGCCGGCTCCCATTATGGTGAATGAGGCTGGACAGATGTCTGGCATCACTTGGTTGTGCTTGGCAGGTATGGATCTGACAGGTTGTTCCTGCTGGATCTGTTTCATGCATATTTGAAACAAGCCTTAGTTGAAGACTATCTTCAAATGTGAGATAACTTGGATGTCAGTTACAGAGATTAGAGAAAAGAAAGCCAAGAGCTGTCCATACTAATATGGACTAGTTTGTGTATTGGTTTTAATAGATGGATGCAGTGTATTTTACAACATATACAGTATGTTTTTTTAATTTATTTTTTATGTTTGAATCTACTCAGAACATTGGCGTAACTATAGGGGTCGCAGCGGTTGCAGTTGCGACTGGGCCCCTAAGCCAGGGGGGCCCAGAGGGCCCCCCATGCCAGTGGTACACTAATTTTCCCTTTATGAGATGCAGTGCAGGAGGATGGGGAGTGAAGCGCTGGTAGCGCTGTACAGTACTTACCCCTGCTCCTGCTCACTCCTCTCAGGGCTCGCGCTTCTGTGTCCTGACTGTCTGCAGAGTCAGGACGTACAGAGCGCACTCTGACCTGATGCTGCAGGAGGTCAGGTGACTGCAGTGCGGGCCCTGAGAAGAGGAGACAGCCAGGACCAGGAGAGGAGCAGCACAGCAGGAGAGGTAAGTTATTTATTTGTTTTATAGTCTGATCTGAGGTCTGATATGGGGGCCTAAAGGGAGGTCAGAAGGGGGGGTCTGATATGGGGGCAAGAAGGGGGGTATGATATGGGGGCCTAAAGGGGGGTCTGATATGGGGGCCACAAGGGGGGTCTGATATGGAGGTCTAATGGGGGTCTGATTGGGGGTCTGGAGGTCTAATGAGCGTCTGATTGGGGGTCTGGAGGTCTAATGGGGGTCAGATGGGGAGTTTGGAGTTCTAATGGGGGTCAGATATGGGGGTATGGGGGTCTAATTGGGGTCTAGAGGCTAATAGGCATCTTATATGGGGGTCTGGAGATGGGGGATCTCATCTGGGGTTTGATATGGGGAAAGGTAAGGGGTATTTTTTTTTCTGTGTGGTACCAGTATTTTCAGGGGACTGTTTCTGCAGTATAGTATTAGGGGAGGGGCAGAATGGTGTGTTGAGAAGGTGAGAGGTTGATGGAAAAGTAGGAAAGTAAGATGTCTGTTAAACTCTCCAGAGATGAGGGGCGGCTGAAAGAAGTCACCATGACGGTCTGGTCTGACAGGAAAAGAAGAGGAAACAGAATGTCTACATAAGAGAATAGAAGTCACTGGATATAAGAGGTACATATGTGGCACTGTATGACCCTGTATGTTCTGTAGGGCTGTATGTAATGTTTTCCAAGTATGTCTTTAAAGGGGTTGTCCATTTTTGTTTTTGTTTTTGTACGAGCACTGCCTTCTCTGCTCTGTTTACTGCTCATCACTGCAAATGCTACAGCGAGCAGTTGAACAGAGCAGAGAAAGCAGCTCTCATATAACTGCTGCCCTCTTTCCAAACAGCTGATCGGCGGGGGTGCCGGAGGACCCCAGCCGATCTGAAATTCATGACCTACCCTGAGGAAAGGTCATCAGTAGTAAAAAGAGGACAACCCCTTTAACAGTAGGACTGGAGGGAAGGGGTTAGATTGAGAATTTGGCATGGGGGGGGCGTATCAGTATTTGCCTTGGGCAGCAGAAAAGTTAGGTGCACCAGCGCTGAGTGGGGGGGGCCCAAGCTGAACTGTTGCACCAGGGCCCATGAGCCTTTAGCTAAGCCCCTGACTCAGAGACTTACATCCCAAGGAGTTGGCTGAGTGCTATAAACAGACCAATATTCTAAGGCTGAGTTCACATCATGTTTTTGCTCTACATTTAACATATACATTTGGAAGAAAAAGATACAAACGTGTAGTACACTACTCCCTTCCACCCTACAGAGTCCTGTACTAAAACATATACGTTAACCAGGCATGGAATGGAAACTTAAAGTGGCCCTGGAAAAATAAAATAAAAGTGGCCCTATGTTGTAGGTGGGTCCTAAGTGACAGGAGGAGGGTGAGCACAAGTAGGCAGGGCCAACACAAGTAGGTGGGGTCAGCAATACTATAGTGCAGAACAAAATACTGCACCAGCAGGACCAACTATCACAGCGTAGAACAAGATACTATCTCTGTGAAATCAAATACCACAGTGCAGCACAAAATACTGCCGCCCATGCTACAGTATGAAACGGTATTATCGCCCTAAGGATGGCAATATAGTTGAATTCAGGAGGGACCTGCAGCCACTGGCCGGATGCATAAGCGCCTGATGTATCTACATTAATTGCTGAGAACATCAGATCTTTATGTACTTTGCTGATGGCCATAAGTAGGACTTGGGTGGCCCTCCTGGGCATCAGCCAACTGGCAAATTTCCCTGTAGGGTCTATAGCCAGTCCACCCCCGTTGTTAGCATACGTATATGTTTTTTACAATGAAACTCTATGGTGATGGATGCCACTGTACAGTATCCATCTGAGGCATCCGTTTAAGGCTAGTTGCACACACGGTGAAGGAACAGCCTGCTGGATCTCTGCACATTCCAGCATTGCCAGAGCTTTGTAAGGCTCCACTTGGCCCCATTCACTATAATAAGGAACATCAGAGATCTGGTTGCATTCTGGAGAATATGCCAAGAATTGGCTGGAAGAAAACTGTTGCGTGCATTATAGTGAATGGGGCTTGACGGAGCTATACAAATCCCTGGTAATGCTGGAATGAAGAGCAATCTGGCAGACTATTAACTACCGGAACAGCCTGCTGGATCACCGCCATTATTGAAATAGCCTAACATATACTTTTTTTTTTATATTTTAAGCAGATGGCAAAAACGTGATATGAACCCAGTCTTAGCGGAACACACACAGTTTCCTTCAACTAACACTATGGGCTTTCAATAGGCCACTCTCTTGCTACTATAATAGACATTTGTCTGCAAAAAAAATGGGCCACTGTCTATAAAGATCCATGTTCTTATGCTACAATGTGCCATGCTACTGTTTAACACACATGGACCACTGTCTACCACTAATATGGGTCACTCTCTATTGCTTTTGGTCATTGTTTACTAGCCATGTTATTGGCCACTGACCTAAACTATAACAAGCCAATGTCTTACATTATAAAAGGTCAGTGTCTGACACTAGAATGGTCCATTGTCTCATCTAGAATGAGCCACTGTCTGAAACTATAGTCTTTTTTAAACATTTTTTATTTTTTATATAACATGAAAAAGAAAACTAGTATTCACATCGGAACATGCATTGGTGAAAATACCCAAGAAAATTTAAAAATTTTAAAAAATGGATAGCTACTATCTGCATAGATGTCTGAACCACTCTTTCAATAACCACTCTTTCAGTAATTGGCTGGCTACTACTGACTTTTACCATAATGGACCACAATCCTTTATGTGCCACTGACACTTTAAAGAGCTATTGTCTACGCTAACACATAGTAACATACATAGTAACATAGTAACATAGTTTATAAGGCCGAAAAAAAGACATCTGTCCATCCAGTTCGACCTGTTTTCCTACAAGTTGATCCATAGGAAGGCAAAAAAACCCTGTGCGGTAGAAGCCAACAAAAATTTCCTTCCCGACTCCAATCAGGCAATCAGAATTACTCCCTGGATCAACAACAACCCATATCTAGTAACTATAACCTGTAATATTATTACCCTCCAGAAATACATCCAGGCCCCTCTTGAACTCTTTTACTGAACTTACCATCACCACCTCCTCGGGCAGAGAGTTCCATAGTCTCACTGCTCTTACCGTAAAGAATCCTCTTCTATTTTTGTGAACAAACCTTCTTTCCTCCAGGCGCAGAGGATGTCCCCTCGTCATGGTTACTGTCCTTGGGATAAAGAGATCATGGGAGAGATCTCTGTACTGTATTATCATGTACACATGACATGATAATATGATCATCAGACTGATGACTGTGTATGAGGTCTTAATATCCCTACAAATCTCATTAATCTCATCTATAAATACCAGACAGGCTGGATCAAGAGATGATTTCCGAAAGGGGGTATCTAGGCATGAGTAACACTGATATATCATAAATTGAGAACTTCCTCTTGATATGCACAACATTTTTATATCAGTATCAGGTTAATATAGGATATTGCCTATTTAAATAATTTAAATTAAAAGTTATGTTTTACGTAGCCAGGAGATATTTTTTTGCTGTTCAATGTCAGAAACTATCATTTATTACTACACTGCCCTACACTGTCTAAAAATGAAAATCGCTGGCACAGACTACATTTTTTAAATGAACTCTGTGCATAAATTCCTCCTGATGATTTTTAAGATCTTTGGTTTGATCAAATAACATTTTGACCAGGACATGCGTGACTCCTTAGAAGAGAGAGGTCCAAAGGCTGTATCCACATTGTATTCATGACTAGCCTAACAAGACGTGTACCGGCGTGATCATCTTAAGTCCTGGAAAGATTTTCAGCGTTCGGAAATAAACAATGGAAGCTCCTATGATGGAAAACAGAGATATCAAAAACCTTTCTTTTTAGACACTTATTTGATGAAAGCTGTCATAGTGACTTGTCAGAAGTTTTAATCAGTGGGGGTCTCTTCACTTGGCTGAAATAAAGGGGCAGAAGCACTCAGCCAAAAACTGGGCCCTTTTGGCTACGAATGGTTTCACTCAGAGATAGGCTTCTGAGAGTCCTTTTTTACCTAACAAAAGGGACCTACCAGAAGCAATCACAGCGATAAATGGAGATCCCAGCATACGGACCCCACGATCAAAGCTTCTATTGTCACTAAGACTTGTCAAAAGTTTTGTGAAAGTGCAACAACACAAAGGATAAACTGTGGAAACTCATTGAATGTGTATGGCATTTATCATTTGGGGGGTACTATCTCTCACCCCAAATCCTGACTTAGGCTTCTCACCCTGTTAAGCCAGTACTCTCTGCTCTGCACTGATGAGGGGCAATCACCCTGAAACAGCTGTCTGCAGATGAGATGCTGGCTTATTTAATATCCGAGTCATGTCTCAAGGCCTATTTAAAGGGTCAAACATTGACTTATAGGACGGCTGCCTTACACCTGGTGGCATTAGAGGCAGGCCTTGTTAAGAGCTCATGTGCATCCCTTTTTATGAGGCACTATTTTTTGGAAGCAACAGAGTTTTTGTTCCTTAAAAATGAAGGAAAAGTCCGTCATGATAGATCTGTAAACTGCTGATGATTTGATTACTGCAGTATGGGGTTGATTACCAGTACAAATAACACTTCACAATTAAGTAAATGAACCCTCCAAAGTCTGGTACATGTAATGTTTCGTTTGCCTGGACATAAAACAGTGGGGAATTAAGTGGCGCACTTACAGTTTCGCTCTTAGTAATCTGACAGGAATTTATCTGTATGCTGTTCAAAGGCTGAGGCATTTTACATGTTCAGTCAGCAACAAACCCACTGTGCTGCATTTTAGAATCTGTCTATGAAATTATAACAAGCCTGAGCGGATATTCCTGCTCACAGTCAGTTTAATCCGAAGATTTGTAAGTAACATCATGTGCCCCTTAATGAAGCAGAAACTTATGCAGTCAACCAAAGAAATCTTGAAAGAAGGCCACACAGATTTCAGCACAGCAAAAAGGGGTATGAAGCACATGAATGTAGCAGCTGAACAGCAGTTCTATATTCTCGAGACTTGCAAACACATTTAAAAGTCTGCTTCTCTTTTTCAGCAATCCATTTTTTATGTTCTCTGTGTAAATGTCTTTTTTTTTTATATCAAATATGACATTAATAATTTTCACTCATGTATGTGTTCTAGTTTATTGGCTGTACCTGACCCAACGTGCAAATAAACCATTATTAGTGCAATAATTATTCTGTTGCAGGATTATAGCTATGTGCATGCAGAGGCCCTGGTGCTAAGGTAACATGACACCCATATTATAAGTGGCCATAGTAGGGGTGGCGAACTTATTACAGATTTTGCATTACATCTCAGAAAGTTCTGGTTTGTGATGTTTTTGTAGATTAAAGGGTTATCCAACCCCTATAATGACCCCTCCCCCCCCCAATGCTCAGGCCCCTCATATAGGTTATACTTATTACGCTCCCTGGTACCCACATCGCTCCTGATCACCGCTGCATCTCCCTGTTGCGCAGATCAAAACAGATTCCACTTTTCATTTTCCAAAGGAGCTATCAAAAATGAAAGATGGAATCTGATTGGTTGCTATGGGCAACTAAGCCAGTTCTACTTTACACTAGTTTGATAAACGCAAAAAAAAAGTTATCGTAAATTTAGATTCAGTTTTGACTCAAAGTACAATTTTTATCCAGAGCACATATTTAGGTACTAATTTTCTATCAATCAAGGCAGTTTGCAAAATAAGAGTAGGGCTTGCAACACAAAAGTGTTTTTTTTATCTCAAGTGTCATTTCAGGTGACTTTTCAGACTTAACTGTCATATGTGTATACATGAGAGAAGACACTACATACGGCCATTACAAGACTTGTATTATATAAATATGCATTTTTAACAGTTTTTTTCGCTCTTGCAGGCTTCATCTCTAATTGTCCATTTTCCTTATCTCAGTGCCAGGGTTGGAGTGGTTTAAAGGGGTTCTTCGGCTCTACCTAAAAATGGGGCCCGAATCTAACCTGTGGAGAGAAGATTAGGAAAGTCATACTTACCCCTAGTAGCAGCAGTGTTTTCATGGTCCTCTTCACAGTCATGAGACCACTCCTGTAGCATTTCCAGGGCTTCTGCTCCATCGCCGTCTTCTTGTCTTCCTCTGTGAAGCAGGAGACGCATGTCATCACTGACGTCACCACCTCCAGCCAGTCTTCCTTAGTCCTGACACCTGTAGACTACTGTGCAGGTGCTGGGACTTCTGGACATTTTCTGTGTGTACAGGCTTCTGTGTGGAGCCTGTACTGACTCATACACAGTGCAATGTTAATGCTGATTGCTATGCTGTGGATGGCATTTGGGGACACTGTGGATGGCACTGGGGCACTGTAGGTGGCAGTGGGAACACTGTGGATGGCACTGGGAACACTGTGGATGGCACTGGGAGGCACTGTGGATGTCATTGGGGGGACTGTGGATGGCATTTGGGGGCACTGTGGATGGCAACAGGAGCACCGTGGATAGCATTTGGGAAGGTGCTGTGGATGGCATTTGGCGTGGCCGCTGAGGATGACATGCTGCTATGGGGGCACTGTGGAGGTCACTGTTATGGGGGTACTGTAGAGGCCACTGTTATGAGGGCACTGTGGATGTCACTGTTATGGGGGGGTTAAAGGTCACTGTCATCTGCTAAATAAAGATACTGTTTGTGTGCTACCAGCATTCTTTTGCTGAGCCATTGACTTCTATGGGTTCGCAGTCTGCATTTTGAGGACCAGAATAGGACATGTCCTATGTTTTGCAGAACTGACATATGGATGTGGAAAACACATGGATGACATCAGTGTGCTTTCCACATCCGTATGTCAGTTCCACAAACGATAGAACATTGAACCACCAAAAAAGCACGCTGCACCAGCACATCAAAGCAAGATAAAGAACTTTACTGAAACAACTAAAACATAGAGGAACATAAAAAAACAAATATAGGTATCAAAGTTCAAAACCACAGGGAGGGACATAAAAGTGATCAGAGCACAAATGTATAACAATGACAAACACGGGTAAAACACAAGCCTGATTGTAAAACTGATACAAATGAATATACAGACCACAGTATGCACCTCCACAGAACACCCCATTACGTGTTTCGCGTCAGCTTCCTCATGGGTTCGCAGTGTGCATTTTCAGGACCAGAATAGGACATGTCCTATGTTTTGCAGAACTGACATTTGGATGGGGGAAAAACACATGGATGTTGTCAGTGTGCTTTCCACATCTGTATGTCAGTTCCACTAAATATAGGACCTGTCCTGTTCTGGTCCTCAAAATGCAGCCTTCGAACCTATAGAAGTCAATGGCTCTGCAAAGAAATGCGGATCGCACATGAACGGTATCCTTATTTAGCAGATGTGTAACTGTCTGCAGACCACAAAATGGATATGGTCATGTGAATGAGGATCTATATACACAGCTCAGCAGGCAGGATCATAAAATATAGGATTAGATACACAGCTCAGTAGCCAGGATCACACATAAGAATCTATTTAGATATAGAGACATAGCTGACAGTATCTAACATGATAAGCTTAGATACACACCAGACAGTATCATACAAGATGGGATTAGATACACAGTACACAACAGGCTGTGTATCAGGCACAGCAGGTTGTATCATACATGATAGGATTAGATACAGATGTGTTTGGATATGCTTGCTCATTTAAACTGTTTATTGCACTCTGATGATGGTGAGGGAAGAGCCTGTGGACTATCAGTGATGTGATTTAGACACTGACTGAGAAAAAGACTATCAGGATTCATGTCTGGCTGTAGTAACATGGCCTCATGTAGTGGGAGTAGCTCCTGCAGACTGAACATTGAGGGGGGGGGGCAGCCTGTGACTCATCACTCTGCAGTGCAGACAGGCTTTATCAATAAAGTTACCTATTCAACAAAACAGGAAACTAGGAATGTAAACAGATATGCCAGGATAGTCTGATGCCCAGATGGGGGGAAAAAAAGCACAGACATGAAAAACATTTCAAAATATTTATGCATGCTGGGGGGTGTTAGGAGCACATAAAAAGAATTTGGAATTTGGGACCGGACAACTTCTTTAACTTCTATGAAGTCACCAAAACACAGCACACATAGAGAGAAGGAGATCCTGCTTCCCTATCTTTAGGTCTCACACACAAAAGCAGCAGTGTCATGGATAGAGATTAGAATCAAGCATGCTCAACCTGCAGCCCTCCAGCTGTTGCAAAACTACAAGTCCCATCATTCCCAGACAGCCTACAGCTATCAGCCTACAGAAGGACATGGTGGGAGTTGTAGTTTTACAACAGCTGGAGTGCCACAGGTTGAGCATCCCTGGGTTAGATAGTTATTAGAAGTAGCAGTGGTTGTGTGTCTGTGCCTCTCTCTCTCTCTTTCTCTTTCTCTCTCTTCAGCTATTCCCTCCTCCTACTCCCCCTACTTCATTGATATCAATAGGCAGCAACTGTAACCTAAGCCCTCTGTAAAGCAGATAAAAAAGTAAGTAACTTTTACAGTACTGACATGCCAAACCTCACAGCGTGTGCCAACACTGTAAGGGAGATAAGTCCAATGAGGCTCGCTGTCCCCATCCTCTGCTGCCTCTGGACTATGACTGACAGATTTTTCCTATGCACAATAGAAAAGAAACCTGTCACTCATTATCTGGAGGCAGGGGGCAGCGAGGACAATGAGCCACATCAGACTCATCTCCTCTGCAGGATTTGGTGTGTCAGTAATCAGGGGCGTAGCTAAAGGCTCATGGGCCCTGGTGCAAGAGTTCTGCTTGGGACCCCCTTCCCTCAGTGCTTTGTGGCCAGGGGCAGGGAAGCACAGAGCCTTCATTCTGCCTGAGGCAAAAATTTAAATGGCAACCCCCAAAGCTAAATTCTTGCCTTAACCCCTTCCCTCCAGCCAGAGGTGTAACTTGACCAACAGGCTGTTTCCATAATATCGGTGTCTTATGCGGCACAAGGGTCTTTGGGCCCCCTAAGGCCCCTGGGCCTGGTAGCGACTGCTACCTCTGCACCCCCTATAGCTACGCCCATGTCAGTAATTTAAAAGTACTGACTAGTTCCCTTCAAAGACAGATTTTTACCATTCAATAGCAAATAAGTGATCAGTGCAGTATACAGGGCAGAGGAGAAGAAGAGTCTGATAAGTGGAGACAGAAGCATTTTCTGTTATAACATATATTACAAAGTTAGGGCTCGTTCACATCACCGTTCAGCCCTTCCATTCTCCTGCTCCGAAAGGATGGATTCGGCACATAACTGAGCCGAACGTAGCCTAATGGACCCCATAGACTATAATACAATACAATATAATGCATGCACAACTTTTGTCTCCGCTCCAAAATCATTTTCTGAGCGGAAACCTAACGGACTCCATTATAGTGTATGGGGTCCTTAGGCTCCGTTCTGCTCAGTTATATGCCAAATCCGTCCTTTCTGTTCTCCTGCTCCGTTTAGGAATGGAAAGGCTGAACGGTGATGTGAACGAGCCCTTACTACTATTTGTACAACGGATTTATAGAAAAAAAATTAAATGATGGTTATATTTTAAGGGGCTTGTCTGCTTTTTACTATTCATGACCTATCTTCAGGATAGGTCATCAATATCAGATCCGGCACTCCCCATTCCCCTTGTCTTGATGGACAGAGCTGTCCCATAGAAGTGAATGGGGACACCATACTTGTAATTACACCCGCTCACCACTGCAATTGCTGCAGTGAAGAGGTACACAGAGCAGAGAAGGCAGTGCTCCTATAAGTGCTGCCTTCTCTTCAAACAGCTGATCGGCGGGGGTGCCGGGAGAGGTACAGTCCCCGGTGATCTGATATGGATGACCTATCCTGAGGATAGGTCATTAATAGTAAAAAGCGGACATCCCCTTTAATACTGTGTTTTAGTGACTGACCATTTGTTAGAACAACACACAACATGTGAGTTTTGAAATGGTAAATTCACCTGACTTTCTTCATACAGTTGTGAATGACTTATAGTACATCCAGTGCTTCACTCCATAAAAGCTGAGAGAACAAGAAAATCCTGTTCATATATATAGAAATAAACCACTTAATAGATGCAAAGTGGTACAAGAAATCATGTCAGGTGAAATACTTCTAAAAGTGATTTCCAAGAATTTTTCAAGCCTTATAAAATCACCATTTTTCCAAAGGAAATTAATTGGTTATGGCTCTCTAGGTGAATTTTAAGTAGTAACTTGAGATGCTGGTTATGACTATGTTCGTGAATGGCAAATTTAGAATGGAGCATCCAAATCCGTAAGGTAATGTTTTATTGCTAATTGCTCATATAATTAATAGTTCCTTCAACAGTGGAATACATTTTTGGATTACTCATATTTATGAAGGAACTTGAGATTTTATTCACTGCCAGATTTAATAAAGGAGATTTTCAAGAAGTGGTCTGCATTTAACTACCAGTAGCTAAATCTAGATATAGTAAAACACCAATGATTTTCACTGAGTGCTGGCTATAGAAATGTCTTTGCATAATAAACCATCGACAATTGCATTTTTGAGTGCTTGCAGCTTGCACTGTTTTATTCTGCACATTTATATTTAACCCCCTTGGACAAACTCAAAAGTGAGCACTTTCAAACTAGAGAAGAATGAGTGGACTATGGCTGAGGTCACCAAACTATAAAAGCAACACCAAGGTGAAATTACAGCCATCAAGTCATCTTACATTTTCTTATAACTTTAAACACCAACAGACCACACCTAAAGTCTGTCTGAGTGTATGTTCATAGGAGCAGAATATTTCTGCAACAAATTTTTAAGCAAATCTGCAGCAAATCTTCAGAAATATCAGCATGTGATAAATGAAGATTTTGTCAAATGTTTCATTGTATTGCAGCAAAACCATGAAATAATAATAATAATAATAGTTATATTACAGACTTTAAAAATTGCAGCATGCCCTTAAGGGCTCATGCACATGAATGTATTTTTTGCCTGTGTCCCACTGGCGTAGCTATAGGGGTCGCAGTGGTCGCAGTGGCACTGTATTTTCCCTTTATAAGATGCAGATAGTGCATCTTATAAAGGGAATACTAGCGAGCGCTTCCATAATGGAAGCGCTCGCTAGTATGCAGGAGGAGGGGGAGTGAAGAACTGGTAGCACTGTACAGTACTTACCCCTCCTGCTTGCTCCTCTCAGGCCTCGCGCTTCTGTGTCCTAACTGCCTGCAGCGTCAGGACGTACAGAGCGCACTCTGACCTGACGCTGTAGGAGGTCAGGTGACTGCAGCGCGGGCCCTGAGACGAAGAGACAGCTAGGACCGGGAGAGTGGCAGCAGAAGAGGTAAGTTTATTTATTATTTTACAGTCTGATCTGAGGTCTGATATGGGGGATCTGAAGAGTCTAATGGGGGGGACTGGGGGTCTGGAGAGTCTAATGGGGGGACTGGGGGTCTGAAGAGTCTAATGGGGGGACTGGGGGTCTGAAGAGTCTAATGGGGGACTGGGGGTCTAAAGAGTCTAATGGGGGTACTGGGGGTCTGGAGAGGTCTGGTCTGACATGTGGGGGTCTGGAGAGGTCTAGTCTGACATGGTGGGGTCTGGAGAGGTCTGGTCTGACATGGGGGGTATGGAGAGGTCTGGTCTGACATGGGGGGTCTGCAGAGGTCTGGTCTGACATGAGAGGGTCTGGAGAGGTCTGGTCTGACATGGGGGGTCTGGAGAGGTCTGGTCTGACATGGGGGGGTCTGGAGAGGTCTGGTCTGACATGGGGGGTCTGGTCTGACATGGGGGGGTCTGGAGAGGTCTGGTATGACATGGGGCGTCTGGAGAGGTCTGGTCTGACATGGGGGGTCTGGAGAGGTCTGGTATGACATGGGGCATCTGGAGAGGTCTGGTCTGACATGGGGGGTCTGGAGAGGTCTGGTCTGACATGGGGGGTCTGGAGAGGTCTGGTATGACATGGGGCGTCTGGAGAGGTCTGGTCTGACATGGGGGGGTCTGGAGAGGTCTGGTATGACATGGGGCATCTGGAGAGGTCTGGTCTGACATGGGGGGGTCTGGAGAGGTCTGAATGGGGTCTGGAGGTCTGGTCTGAGGTCAGATATGGGGGTCTGGAGGTCTAATGGGGGTCTGATATTGTGGCAGGGTCTGATCTGAGGTCTAAAATTGGGGTCTTATATGGGGTCTGACATAGAGGTCTGGTTTGAGATGGGGAGATCTCATTTAGAGTTTTATATGGGGGTCTGATCTGAAAAGAAGGGGGTATTGTACTGGATTCACGGATAAAAAAAAACCACCTATAGAATGCTTTATTAGCAACATGTGCATGGGGACTCACATAGAAAGATATAAAGATAAAGAGGGGAAAAAGACACAGAATATAAGAACTCCCTAAAATGGGAATGATAAAGCAGTCAATTGCTGCGTTTATTTTTTATTATTAGCTAAACATAGCTGCGGTTGTTATCGTCAGGGCTAGTTTGCCTATGACAACCGCATAAAGCAGTCAATTGCTGCATATGTTATTCAACAACTAGGTGTAACCGCGGTTGCTATCACCAGGGCTGGTTTGCCCATGACAACCGCAATCACAGCACTCTGTGGGGATTTAATTCGCATAACCACTACAGACCCAACTATATACTATAGTCAAAAAGAGTCCGTGTGATAATAGAGGACAGCTTATGATGGCAATTCGTTCCCTCTATAAGTATATTCAGTTGCAATCACAACTGGCTACTACTCCTGATATCTCACCCGCCAACAGGCTTCAGAGTGAGCGGATAGCCCATGTAGCAGTGTGTGTTGCTATACCCCACAGAACAAAAGCTCCGCTACTGCTCCTACATATATTTGCTACGCTCGACGCGTTTCATCTATCTAAGACTCATCAGGAGCATTCAAGGAATCGTATGTATAGGTAGCACGCTAGGAGAACGGTCACACTGATGGTGTGTGACCGCTAAATCGGCGCTATATTGGCCGCACGCGGCCGCCGAAGCCGCGAGTTTATAAGGATAAGGCCACTCCCCCTTTGGGTGGAGCTATGCGGCAGATCAACCAATGACCACCAAGAAGGGGCGAACGGCCCCGCATTATAGTGCACGCCCCTAGTACTCACGGCCGACCCTATGAGTGTCACATACGCTCACTACGTATCAAAAATAAAGGATGATACTCGCAGGACTTCATCATCCATAGCCAGGATAAAGGGACAAGAGAGAAATGTGACTAAGGCATTAAACAGGTACATTTAAGGCACAGTAAGCCAGCATCGGCAAGAAACATCACTGCTGGATCACAAGGTTTATAGATAGCATAGAGAGACTAACACCCGGTCAGCAGTTATCATACAAGAAGAACAGAAGCATCATATTTATATGAAGCATAGATACGAAATATGCTCATTAAGCCCATGGGGGCGAACTGTTCCCAATTTAAAAGTCCATTGGGCTTCTTTTTGTAAAATGTACCTATCCAGATCGCCCCCTCTGGGTGAGGGTCTTACAATTTCGATGCCCTGAAAATGAATGGCGCCGATATCACCTGAATGTTTCGCTTTGATGGAGTCATGGGCCGCATCAAAGGTTGCTATCAGGCGAATTTTGTTTTCCTGCTCCCCCTCTCCTCTCTCCCGGGGGTTAAGCAAGGATTCCCTGGTGCAAGACATCGAACTCTGGTATGCTGACGACAGGACCTTCCTAGGGTAACCGCGCTGTAAAAACCTGCTCTCCAATTCTCTGGCCTTAGTTCTAAAATCCGCCAGAGATGAGCAGTTGCGGCGTACCCGAAGGTATTGTCCCTTGGGTATACCCCGTTTCAGGGATAAGGGATGGCAACTGTCCCAGCAAAGCAAACTGTTTGTTGCTGTCTCTTTCCGGAATAGACTAGTATTAATTTTGCCATCCGGCGATTTTATAATGAGCAGATACAAAAATGTAATCTGTACGGGACTAATTTCCCATGTGAGAAAAAGGTTACAAGTATTTTTATTAAGAATCCCCACAAATCTGAGAAAGTCGTCCCGTGACCCAGTCCAAAAAATCAGGACATCATCAATGTAGCGTAGCCACATGGCTACATGAGATATCCACATTGACATGTCCTCATGAAAGACCACCTCCTTCTCCCACCAGCCCAGGTATAAGTTGGCATAAGAGGGCGCACAGGGACTTCCCATGGCCACACCCCTGAGCTGGTGGTAGAAGTGGCGGTCAAAAAGAAAAACATTGTGGTGGAAAATAAATTCCAGCAAATTACTGATAAACTCGTTGTGAGGTACAAAGTCCCTTCCACGCTCCTGGAGAAAGTAGCTGATGGCATTAAGCCCTTTTACATGAGGAATGGAGCTGTAAAGCGCCTCCACATCGAGGCTCGCTAAAAAGGTCCCTTCCTCAACGTAAAGGCCATCCAATTTGTTGACAATCTCCATAGAATCCCTTACATACGAGGGAAGGGCCACCACAAAAGGACGGAGAATAATGTCAACATATTGGCTTATCCCCTGTGTTAGGGAATTAGTGCCAGATACAATCGGCCTACCTTTCAGTGGACTAAGCCCCTTATGGACCTTGGGCAGTGAATAAAAAACCGCCAATTGGGGATATGTAGGAAAAAGGACACTGTATTCAGCTTTGCTAATAAGTTTATTACAAAGCGCGGGGTCCAATATATCCTTAAGATTAGTTTTAAAAGCTTCATTGGGGTTGTGTCTAAGCATCTCATAGCACGAAGTGTCTTTGAGAATATCCAGACACGTGCTCCGATACTGTTCCTGCCCCATCACCACAATATTGCCCCCCTTGTCTGCCAACTTAATCACTATGGAATGATCTCTTTCAAGTGATAGTAATCCTTCCACTTCGGCTCTATTGATGTTACTATTGCCGAAGTGACGGTCCTGCAACTGAGTAAGTTCTTCCGTCACTACCCGTACAAACACATCAATCGGCGTAATGTCATTTATTGGGGGATTGGTACATGAGCGTGGTTTAATATTTGTATGGGGGCCCTCACCTGGTTTTTTATCACTCTCGTTTAGTTGTCCCACGAGATTCTGAACATCTGCAAGATCAGACTCTTCTATTCCTAGTTCCAGACACTGTCTACGATCATGATGGGTGAAAAATTTTTTCCACTTAAGTTTTCTTGCAAAAAGGTTTAAATCCTTCACCCAACTGAAAAGATCAAACGAATGTGTGGGCACAAATGATAGACCTTTTTTAAGGACACCTATCTCCGCATCATTTAAAACCCTCTCTGAGAGATTGAGAACTTGTAGTTCCTCTGATCTGCCCCCCATATTTGGGGGATCCCGGTATCCCATGTCTGTTACTTTCTGTCCCTCAGCAGGTAATCGGAGATAGGTCCCCCTCGGCCTAAAAAATTGCCCCTTTGTTGTGATCCTCTCCCCCTCCGTTGTCTACCCCTACTGTAGTATCCACGTGAGGCCCCAGGTCTCGATACTTGAGAGCTAAATGCGGGTTCAGTCTCCGTTTCCCCTTCTGAGGATGAAGGCTCCGTATCCACCTCAAGGGCCCTAGCCGGCTTAGCTTGATAATTAAATAGCCGGCCCTCCTTGAAATCTGCAGTGTCTCTCAGAAACAACAAATGTTTCTTCTCTTTTAATTGTGCTGTAAATTTTTGAATCGACTGTTTGAGGGTAGACTCTTTAGAGGAAAATTCAGTTTGCGTGGAGAATTTTTTTATTGACTCTATCTGCTCTTGTAATGCTGCTGAGCTTTTTACATAGAGACCCTTCTCCTCCTCCAGCATTAATCGCATCAGGCGCAACGAAGACTGTATAGATTCAGTCTCCCATTTTTGAATGAACTCAGGAGATCTAAGTCGTACTGCTGGACATAGGGGAATTCTGAGGCCCCTTGGTACTATTTGGTTGCGCAAGTAGGTCTCAAGTGTCTGGATTTCCCACCAACCACGAATGTTGTCCTTATAAGTGCGAGTGAGTAACCTAAAAGCACCTGTAATGGATAAGTACGAGCCCGTGCTGGGTAACTCTGCCTCAGAGAATACCAATTTGGCCTCACTATCCCATTATTCCCTATTTATCCCACTGGATAGAAAACCTGCCATCCCTTCCAAGTAAATAAACAGAGAATCACGGTTCATATATCAAATAAGTATGGTGTCTATATAATAGTGAATTCACGGATAAAAAAAAAACACCTATAGAATGCTTTATTAGCAACATGTGCATGGGGACTCACATAGAAAGATATAAAGATAAAGAGGGGAAAAAGACACAGAATATAAGAACTCCCTAAAATGGGAATGATAAAGCAGTCAATTGCTGCGTTTATTTTTTATTATTAGCTAAACATAGCTGCGGTTGTTATCGTCAGGGCTAGTTTGCCTATGACAACCGCATAAAGCAGTCAATTGCTGCATATGTTATTCAACAACTAGGTGTAACCGCGGTTGCTATCACCAGGGCTGGTTTGCCCATGACAACCGCAATCACAGCACTCTGTGGGGATTTAATTCGCATAACCACTACAGACCCAACTATATACTATAGTCAAAAAGAGTCCGTGTGATAATAGAGGACAGCTTATGATAGCAATTCGTTCCCTCTATAAGTATATTCAGTTGCAATCACAACTGGCTACTACTCCTGATATCTCACCCGCCAACAGGCTTCAGAGTGAGCGGATAGCCCATGTAGCAGTGTGTGTTGCTATACCCCACAGAACAAAAGCTCCGCTACTGCTCCTACATATATTTGCTACGCTCGACGCGTTTCATCTATCTAAGACTCATCAGGAGCATTCAAGGAATCGTATGTATAGGTAGCACGCTAGGAGAACGGTCACACTGATGGTGTGTGACCGCTAAATCGGCGCTATATTGGCCGCACGCGGCCGCCGAAGCCGCGAGTTTATAAGGATAAGGCCACTCCCCCTTTGGGTGGAGCTATGCGGCAGATCAACCAATGACCACCAAGAAGGGGCGAACGGCCCCGCATCATAGTGCACGCCCCTAGTACTCACGGCCGACCCTATGAGTGTCACATACGCTCACTACGTATCAAAAATAAAGGATGATACTCGCAGGACTTCATCATCCATAGCCAGGATAAAGGGACAAGAGAGAAATGTGACTAAGGCATTAAACAGGTACATTTAAGGCACAGTAAGCCAGCACCGGCAAGAAACATCACTGCTGGATCACAAGGTTTATAGATAGCATAGAGAGACTAACACCCGGTCAGCAGTTATCATACAAGAAGAACAGAAGCATCATATTTATATGAAGCATAGATACGAAATATGTTTATTAAGCCCATGGGGGCGAACTGTTCCCAATTTAAAAGTCCATTGGGCTTCTTTTTGTAAAATGTACCTATCCAGATCGCCCCCTCTGGGTGAGGGTCTTACAATTTCGATGCCCTGAAAATGCATGGCGCCGATATCACCTGAATGTTGGAAGTTTGCTGGAATTTATTCTCCACCACAATGTTTTTCTTTTTGACCGCCACTTCTACCACCAGCTCAGGGGTGTGGCCATGGGAAGTCCCTGTGCACCCTCTTATGCCAACTTATACCTGGGCTGGTGGGAGAAGGAGGTGGTCTTTCATGAGGACATGTCAATGTGGATATCTCATCTAGCCATGTGGCTACGCTACATTGATGATGTCCTGATTTTTTGGACTGGGTCACGGGACGACTTTCTCAGATTTGTGGGGATTCTTAATAAAAATACTTGTAACCTTTTTCTCACATGGGAAATTAGTCCCGTACAGATTACATTTTTGTATCTGCTCATTATAAAATCGCCGGATGGCAAAATTAATACTAGTCTATTCCGGAAAGAGACAGCAACAAACAGTTTGCTTTGCTGGGACAGTTGCCATCCCTTATCCCTGAAACGGGGTATACCCAAGGGACAATACCTTCGGGTACGCCGCAACTGCTCATCTCTGGCGGATTTTAGAACTAAGGCCAGAGAATTGGAGAGCAGGTTTTTACAGCGCGGTTACCCTAGGAAGGTCCTGTCGTCAGCATACCAGAGTTCGATGTCTTGCACCAGGGAATCCTTGCTTAACCCCCGGGAGAGAGGAGAGGGGGAGCAGGAAAACAAAATTCGCCTGATAGCAACCTTTGATGCGGCCCATGACTCCATCAAAGCGATCCTACATAAACATTGGAAGATCTTGGGTATGGACCCAGATGTGGGACATTTGGTGGGTGAGTCCCCCTCGGTCACTTTTCAGAGGGGTCGTAATCTCAAGGACCGGCTGGTCCGGAGTTTTTTTCAATCCTCACCCACCCCCATGTGGTTGTCCAACAACCTTAAGGGCACTTTTCGATGTGGGGGATGCGTTGCGTGTGGGTCTATTCTACAGGGACGCACTTTCAGCAGTACGGTATCATCAAGAATGTAGGATATCAGGAGTTTCATTAATTGTAAGTCAACAGGCCTGGTCTATTTGGCTACATGCACATGCAGAATGCAATATGTTGGGAAGACTGTGCGCCAGTTTCGCCGACGAATTGGCGAACACCTAAATGACATTAGGAAATGCGCAGATACCCCCATTGCACATCATGTGCATAGCCAACATTCAGGTGATATCGGCGCCATTCATTTTCAGGGCATCGAAATTGTAAGACCCTCACCCAGAGGGGGCGATCTGGATAGGTACATTTTACAAAAAGAAGCCCAATGGACATTTAAATTGGGAACAGTTCGCCCCCATGGGCTTAATGAGCATATTTCGTATCTATGCTTCATATAAATATGATGCTTCTGTTCTTCTTGTATGATAACTGCTGACCGGGTGTTAGTCTCTCTATGCTATCTATAAACCTTGTGATCCAGCAGTGATGTTTCTTGCCGATGCTGGCTTATTGTGCCTTAAATGTACCTGTTTAATGCCTTAGTCACATTTCTCTCTTGTCCCTTTATCCTGGCTATGGATGATGAAGTCCTGCGAGTATCATCCTTTATTTTTGATACGTAGTGAGCGTATGTGACACTCATAGGGTCGGCCATGAGTACTAGGGGCGTGCACTATAATGCGGGGCCGTTTGCCCCTTCTTGGTGGTCATTGGTTGATCTGCCGCATAGCTCCACCCAAAGGGGGAGTGGCCTTATCCTTATAAACTCGCGGCTTCGGCGGCCGCGTGCGGCCAATATAGCGCCGATTTAGCGGTCACACACCATCAGTGTGACCGTTCTCCTAGCGTGCTACCTATACATACGATTCCTTGAATGCTCCTGATGAGTCTTAGATAGATGAAACGCGTCGAGCGTAGCAAATATATGTAGGAGCAGTAGCGGAGCTTTTGTTCTGTGGGGTATAGCAACACACACTGCTACATGGGCTATCCGCTCACTCTGAAGCCTGTTGGCGGGTGAGATATCAGGAGTAGTAGCCAGTTGTGATTGCAACTGAATATACTTATAGAGGGAACGAATTGCTATCATAAGCTGTCCTCTATTATCACACGGACTCTTTTTGACTATAGTATATAGTTGGGTCTGTAGTGGTTATGCGAATTAAATCCCCACAGAGTGCTGTGATTGCGGTTGTCATGGGCAAACCAGCCCTGGTGATAGCAACCGCGGTTACACCTAGTTGTTGAATAACATATGCAGCAATTGACTGCTTTATGCGGTTGTCATAGGCAAACTAGCCCTGACGATAACAACCGCAGCTATGTTTAGCTAATAATAAAAAATAAACGCAGCAATTGACTGCTTTATCATTCCCATTTTAGGGAGTTCTTATATTCTGTGTCTTTTTCCCCTCTTTATCTTTATATCTTTCTATGTGAGTCCCCATGCACATGTTGCTAATAAAGCATTCTATAGGTGTTTTTTTTTTATCCGTGAATTCACTATTATATAGACACCATACTTATTTGATATATGAACCGTGATTCTCTGGGTATTGTACTGGCACACAATATAAAGGGGTGTTTTTGTCCTGGCGCACTATTTGTGTGGTACCAGTATTTTCACGGGGACTGTTTCTGCAGGATAGTATTGGGGGCACAGCGGACACAGTATTGCGGGTGGCAGGGTGAGATGTTGAGAAGGTGAGAGGATGATGGAAAAGTAAGAAAGTAAGATGTCTGTTAAACTCTGCAGAGACGAGGCGCAGCTGAAAGAAGTCACCATGGAGAAGATGAAAGAGAATGTCTACATCAGAGAGACATCACTGGATGTAAGAGGTACATATGTGGCACTGTGTTACTCTATATGTTCTCTAAAGTATGTCTTTAAAGGCTTTTTTTTTTGTACGAGCGCTGCCTTCTCTGCTCTGTTTACTGCTCATGACTGCAAATGCAGCGGCGAGCAGGTGAACAGAGCGGAGAAAGCAGGCGATCTGCGGGGGTGCTGGGGTACCCCGCCGATCTTATATTGATGACCTATCCTAGGTCATCCTAGGTAACATTAGGACTGGAGGGAAGGGGACAACAGAAAAGCTAGGTGCACCAGCGCTTAGTAGTGCTGGTTTTGGGGGGGGCCCAAGCTGAACTTTTGCACCAGGGCCCATGAGACGTTAGCTACGCCTCTGCCGTGTCCGTTCTGTCTTGCGTCTCCATTCATTTCAATGGGGCTGCAAAAAAACAGAAATGACTGTGCATTCCATATCCGTATTTCTGCAAGTCCGTTCCACAAAAAAAAAAAAAACTACTCTTGTCTGTTTTGTGAACAAGGACAGGCCATCTTGATTCAAGATACCATGCAAAATCTTGTGTGGGGTGACGTCACCACACCCAGCCAGCTTTCTAGTGTGGTGACGTCACCCCACACAAGATTTTGCATGGTATCTTGAATCAAGATGGCCTGTCCTTGTTTTGTCCTTAATTAGCGTGGTATTCAATCAAGATGACAGCTTCTCTGCCAGCAAATGGATGAGGTATGTTTTTTTTGTTTTTTTTTTACCTTTCTTTGTGAAATTCTGGGAATTCAGCTGAATTGAATTTTTTTATAAATTCGTTCATCACTAATCATCATGCCTGACTTCTCCTAAAATCGATCATAGTTCAATAGTTTGGACAGTTTTGAATATAGCAATACCGTTTGTTTTCCATTATTTATTTTTAGTTGTAAAATTGAGAAAGGGAGCGATTTGAATTTTGTTTTACTTCTTTTTTTACTGTCATTTTTAAGTCCTCTTTAGGGTACTTGAATATATAATCTTGTGATCACTTGTACCATAGACTGCAATAGAATACCATTGCAGTCTATGAAAATTTTACTATCTGTCAAGCCGTGTCTTAGGCATGGTGTAGCAGGCAGCTAACAATGACAAGCCTGGGAGCCTTTACAATGCCACATGCTGCCATAGCAACTGGTCAGAGCCCCGTAACTTTCCTGAGAATTTTCCTTGGACTAATAGTTCTCCATGGCTCACATATAGTGCCGCTGTTCTTTCATATAGCCAAGGTTACATTGTGCAGCATTTTTTGTGCAGTAGAATGCAGCAATCAGATGTTGGGTTATTTGAATTCCTTTTAATTTACTGAATGCTGGTAGAGTGTATAAGACCACACAACAGAATTTGGTTTTATTGGAAATGATGAATGTTTTCATTGTATTGTTTTGCTCAAACATTTCTGTTAAGTTTCTCTACTCTCCAAATGTTAAATATAAGTGAATGGAATTTTTTAAAATGTCATTTACACCTTAGCGAGTAACAGACTACATCTTCCCTTCTTTAACATTTTCCCAGGCAAAAAAATAAATGATTGAATAAAAGCAAATGACTTAAAAATAAAGTGCAAGGCTATTTTTTCATAGAAAAAAGACTAAAATTATGTTAAAAAACTAAACAAAAATGTGTTGCTACTAGTGTTGAGCGAACATGTTCGGCCGAATACACTATTCGGCTGAACATGGTGGTTAGAGATGAGCGAATCGAAGCTGACGAAGTGGAATTTGTTACGAATTTCATGGAAAATTTGATTCGCAACGAACGCGCATTTCATGGCGATTCGTAGTAACAAATCTTTTTTTTTTTTTCCTAAAATGGCCGCAAGCGCATGGCATGACATGGTGGAAGGATTTCTAGGACAAAGATGTAAACACCCACAATGCGATCACATGCAGACATATAGCCAATTAACAGCCAGCCAGGTCCTGTGATGTCGCAGCCCTATAAATAGCTTTGCAGCGCTGGAATCCGCCATTTGCTGTTGATGTTAGACCAGAGACAGACGTCAGGAGAGATAGGGCAAGTGAAAGAAAAACTAAAGAAAAGAAATGAGGAGACCAGGGATAGATAATCTGAATTGCAGGGATAGAAGAGGGACGATTTCTAGACAGAAAGTCAGGCTGTGAAATTGCTATTCTCGTACACTGTGCAGTAGAGAGTGGGCATAGGGGTTAGCCTGTTATACAACACTGCACTCTGTTCTAAAGGCTGTTTTGGGGTGCTTTATTCAAAGAAGCACCACTGGTGTCGCTTTTTGCAGTGCAGTAAGAGGGTGAGAGCCTTGTTTGGGGTACATTTAAAAAAAATAATAATAATAATAATAATAAAAAAAACATAAAAAAACAATATCTTTTGGGTTGTGTTTGAGGAAAAACATATCTAATCCGTGATTGGCATCTTGTAAATGTGAAAGAAATAGTTGCAGCGTTATTCACCATACAAATAGACAAGCTCCATATAGTGCTAAATTCTTCAGTGTATTTAAATTGCCAAAAAAACAGTGAATCCGTGTTTATGGGGTTGTTCTTTTAAATAACTATTTGCGGCATTATTCGCCATCCAAACAGAAAAGGGTGATATTGTGCTAACATAGTCAGTGAAGTTGACTTGCCAGAAAAACTGTGAATCCGTGTTTGTGGGGTTGTTAGTTTTAAATAACTATTTGCGGCGTTATTCGCTATCCAACCAGAAAAGCGTGATATTGTGCTAACGTAGTCAGTGAAGTTGACTTGCCAAAAAAACTGTGAATCCGTGTTTGTGGGGTTGTTCGTTTTAAATAACTATTTGCAGCGTCAGTCGCCATAGAAAAAGAAAATCGTCATATAGTGTGTAGTGCTGTGCAGTAACCCATTATACTGCAGTTCAGCAACCCATTGTTAACCCACTCTGTGGGTGACAATGTTTCTTAAAGAAATAGTTAAACAGTTGTGCAAGGCAGTGAGCAAAGTATATTTTTGGGGGGGATTCTTAATTTCCTTTAATTTAAAATTTTTATTCAAACAGTATGTCAGACATAGGGGTGACAGGCCCTTCACAGGGGAGGGGCAGTGGCACAAATGTTTCTGGAATAGGCACAGGTCTCAGCAGAGGAAGGGGACATGGCATTAGGGGTCACTCGGCGAGGCCACAGCTACTGGTGTCATCTAGTGGTCGTGTGTTGACCACCAACCCAGATGTTCTTGAATGGTTGACTCGGTCATCCACTTCCTCCTAGATGACATCTGAAACCCCCAGCCAAGAGTCGGTGGTTTTGTCAGACACAACCCTTAGTTGGCATGGGCCCGTTAGTCGCCATCCAAACAGAAAAGCGTGATATTCTGCTAACGTAGTTGGCATGGGCCCAGAGCAACTCCAGTGCCCTCACCTGTCCTCAACCTGTTCTCTGTCCTTTTTGGTTCCCTCAGCCAGAGAAGTACTATATGCTATGGGCTCTGCGCCACTATACAGCGAGGACGAACTACTTGAGGACAGTCAGCAGCTACTTGGAAGCCAAGAGGTGGGGCAGAAATCCGCTCCTTCCAGTAGGCAGTCAAGTACTGATGAGGAGAGTGTAGTGGGAGGTGATGTTGAGTGCGGTCAGGCTTTGTACACCGAGACAGTTGAGGAGGACATTAGCGACGTGCAAACTGTAGTTGATGATGATGTAGCCGATCGCACTTGGGAGCCGGGTGAAGCAAGGGCTTCATCATCATTATCATCATCTGCAGACGAGACTGACAGCTTGCGCGTCAGGCAGCGGTGCAGGCAGCAAGTCGGTAGTGTGGCCTTTAGTCAGCGGAGTGGCAGCAGTGCGATGTCAGGAGCCAAACGGACACGTGGTAGACCGCACTCTTCGCAGGTGCTTTCCAGCCTTGAAACAAGCGGCGCAGGGGTTCAGCCAGGCAGTGGAGGTACCACTCAGTCAGTGCGGAGTGTTGGTGGTAAAATCGCCTACTCGGCGGTGTGGAATTTTTTTTGTTAAGACACCTGAGGAGGTGAACATGGCTATATGTAGAATCTGTGGTCAGAAAGTGAAGCGTGGCCAGGGTGCTAATGTTGGCACCATGGCCCTGCGCCAACATATGCAGCATCACCACAAAGTGGCCTGGGAGAACCGTGGCTCAGATGTGGCAGTCCAGGGAGGGCGGTTGGGCATGGTAGGAGCAGTACCAGCTCCATCAGCAGCAACTTGAGTCTGGAGTCGCTGATGAGCAGCTTTCTTCACCCGCCAAGTGCGGAAAGTACTCACCAGCAGCAGCAGGTAGACCAGGAGCAGACCCTGAACCAGCAGGTGGTGGCCTTCTTGGACAGCACCCTGCCACCCCACATTGAAGATCTGCTGGACTACTGGGCAGCCAAACTGGATTTGTGGCCGCAACTGGGCGAGTTTGCACTGTAGAAGTTGTCCTGCCCGGCTAGTAGTGTGGCATCAGAGCGGCTGTTCAGTGCGGTGGGGGCCATAGTTACCCCAAGGAGAATCTAGCCTGTCCTTCCAAAATGTGGAAAGACTCACCTTTGTCAAGATGAATCAGGCGTGGATCAGCCAGGATTTCCACCCACCAACACCTGATCAGATCAGATTAATTCAGCCATGATGCGTCACCCAAACCTTGAATGCTGCTACTGCTGTCACCTCCAGGCTATGTCACCATGCCACTCTGTGGCCTGATGATGCTGTTGCCGCCTCCACACGCTGTGTCCTAGCTGCCGCTACGTCCAAATTATGTAATTGTGCCACTCTACAATATGCTACTGCTGCCTCACACGCTGTGTCCTAGCTGCCTCTACATCCAAATTATGTAATTGTGCCACTCTGTGGCCTACTCATGCTGCTGCCGCCGCCTCCACACATTGTGTCCTAGCTGCCGCTACGTCCAAATTATGTAGTTGTGCCACTCTGTGGCCTACTCATGATGTTGCCGCCGCCACCGCACGCTGTGTCCTAGCTGCCGCTACCTCCAAATTATGTAATTGTGCCACTCTACGGTATGCTACTGCTGCTGCCGCCTCCACGCACTGTGTCCTAGCTGCCGCTACATCCAAATTATGTAATTGTGCCACTCTGTGGCCTACTCATGCTGCTGCCGCCACTTCCACAAATTGTGTCCTAGCTGCCGCTACATCCAGATTATGTAATTGTGCCACTATATGGCCTTCTCATGCTGCTATCTCATTAAAATTAGTACGACTCCTGCTGCCTCTCCCACTCTGTGGCCTTGAAATGTATTCAACTGCTGCCTCTTGCAGCTGCTGTTACGGTG
>ONZH01011528.1:0-26867 GCA_900303285.1 Rhinella marina
AAACGGCGTCTACATGCATTGGCTGGAAAAACCATGTGACCTCGAATCATAAAAACTCAGCTCTTCCTGCTCGTTCACATATGCTGCGTGAACTTAGTCAGGGACAGAAGCTGGAGAAGGGAGAGACAGGTTTTAGCTGTTGGACAGGCAGGAGCGTGATTAAAAGCCCTTATCAGGGCTACTATAGTGCAGTACAGTGATAGCTTTACTACAATATACACTTTACAGAGAACGGCTGCTGTATTCAGGGATAGCTGCTGGAGTAGGGACAGAGAGAGGCATTAGTGGTGTATTTGGTGCTCTGCTACATACCAAACTATATTTGGCACTACTGTTCTGCGCTCTTTTTGGCTGCAAAACCCTGTTATATACCTAGTGTGTATATGCACCATCTGATCTTCTGGCAGTATACGGCTGTGTACTTTTTTTTTTTTTTTAAATACAGTTTATTTGGCTCTAGTGTTCTGGGTTCTGTGTGCCTGCAATACCCTTTTTGTATACCAGGTGTAAATACCCACCATCTGAACAGTTAGTACACGGCTGTGTACCTAGAAATATAAAATATATAGGCCTTTTCATTGGCAACTGTACTGTGCGTTCTCTTGCAAAATAATTTTATATACGTGGTGTTAATACACACCGTCTGATCTGTTAGTACACGGCTGTGTACCTCGAAATATAAAATATATAGGCCTTTTTATTGGCAACTGTACTGTGCGTTCTCTTGCAAAATAATTTTATATACCTGGTGTTAATACACACTGTCTGATCTGTTAGTACACGGCTGTGTACCTCGAAATATAAAATATATAGGCCTTTTCATTGGCAACTGTACTGTGCGTTCTCTTGCAAAATAATTTTATATACCTGGTGTTAATACACACCGTCTGATCTGTTAGTACATGGCTGTGTACCTCGAAATATAAAATATATAGGCCTTTTTATTGGCAACTGTACTGTGCGTTCTCTTGCAAAATAATTTTATATACCTGGTGTTAATACACACCGTCTGATCTGTTAGTACACGGCTGTGAAGGCAAAATATTGTAACCAAAAAAAATAAAATGCGGAGGGGGGCTAGCGGAATAGGACGTGGACGAGGACGGGGGGCGCGGAAATGCTGTTGGGGGCCTTGTTGAAGCCAGTGGGGATACAATGCGTGCTTGTGAGGGTCAGCCAGGATCCCGCTCATCCAGAATCCCTGCCTTTATGGGACAGTTAAGCAGGGGGCGGGTTACACCGCTGTTGAGGCCTGAGCAGGTTGAACAGGTGGTGCAATGGATAGCCGATAGCGCTTCCACACAGTTGTCCACCAGCCAGTCATCCACACAGTCTCACTCTGACCCTCCTTCCTCCACACCTGGCCAACAGAGTCATCCCAACCATTGACCCTCCCAGGAGCTCTTTCAGGTCCTTTTTCAGATGTGCCGGAAGAATCCCAGGAGCTAGCAGAGGAATTTGTTTGTAGTGATGCCCAAACCCTTGAGTTTTCGCCATCTCCTGCTGATGTGGACCCTGAACCAGCATCTGTTATCATGAGCGATGATGATGATGAGACGCAGTTGCCATCAAGGGAGGCTGTTGGAATGTCCAGTGGGCAGGAGGAGGAGCAGAGTGAGGAAGAGGAGGTGGTGGATGACGAAATGACCGACCCCACTTGGCCAGGGGTGATGTCCAGCGGGGAAAGCAGTGGAGAGGTGGTGGTCTGCGCAGCACCGAAAAAGGCAGCAAGAGGCAGAGGGATGTCCACAGGCAGAGGGATGTCCACAGGCAGAGGGATGTCCACAGGCAGAGGATCAGGCAGTCCAGACAGAGAAGTGAGGCCACAGCCAGCAGGGCCGAAGCTGTTCCCGGCAGTGGGCAGTCGCGCGAAGCTCCCCCATCGAGGCCTCGTACTTCTGTGGTGTGGAGATTTTTTAATGTTTGTGCGGATGACAAACTGAGCGCGGTTTGCACACTCTGCCACTCAAAACTGAGTAGGGGCTCTGAGAAGAGCAATCTGACCACCTCAGGCATGCAGCGTCACTTGGAAGTCAAGCACTGGGCTGAGTGGGAGAGAGCAAACGCAATACAACCTGCGCCCGGTCTTGCTGCCACTGCCTCTTCCCCTTTGTTGTGTGCTGCCACTGCGGTCCAGACCTCCAGCCAGGACACCTCCACATCTGCCTCTGCCTCGGCTACTTTGGGGCCTTCTCCTTCAGCCTCCCCTTCCCCCGCCTCTTCGCCTGCACCTTCACACTCCTCGTCCCAACAACTGTCCATCTCGCAGGCGTTCGACCGCAGGCGGAAGTACGCCTCGAGTCACCCCCAAGCCCAAGCCTTAAACTGCCACATCTCCAAACTGCTGGCCCTGGAGATGTTGCCGTTTAGGCTTGTGGAGACGCAGGCCTTCCGCGACCTGATGGCGGCTGCCGCACCTCGCTATTCCGTCCCCAGCCGCCACTACTTTTCCCGGAGTGCCGTCCCCGCCCTGCACCAGCATGTGTCGCGTAACATCAGGCGGGCCCTGAGGTACGCAGTCAGCGCAAAGGTCCACTTGACCACCGACTCGTGGACAAGCGCTTGCGGCCAGGGACGATACATCTCTTTGACGGCACACTGGGTAATGTTGTGGAAGCGGGGACGGGGTCGCAAACAGAGACGGCCTACCTACCACCCCCGCCCAAGATTGCCAGCACGGGTTCTGATAAACCCCCTCCTCTTCCTCCTCCTCCTCCTCCTCCTCTGCCTTAACATCGCCCTCAGCCGCTAGCTGGAAGCGTTGCAGCACTGGCGCGGGGAGACGTCAGCAGGCGGTGCTTAAGCTCATCAGCTTGGGCGACAGGAAGCACAGCGCCCCAGAGGTGAGGGACGCCATATTGCAGCAGACGGAGATGTGGCTGTCGCCGCTTGCAGCTAGGACCAGGCATGGTCGTGTGCGATAACGGCCGTAACCTGGTGGCGGCTCTGGAGCTTGCCGAACTCAATCACGTACCGTGCCTGGCCCACGTTTTTAATCTGGTAGTCCAAAAATTTCTAAAGACTTACCCCAACCTGGCAGAGCTACTGGTGAAAGTGCGGCGCTTGTGCGCTCACTTTCGGAAGTCAACTGTAGCTGCTGCTAGCTTAAAAAAACTCCAGCAACGCCTCCATTTGCCTGAACATCGGCTGTTGTCCGACCTGCTGACTCGCTGGAATTCCACCTATTCCATTTGGCCAGGGTGTGTGAGCAGCAGAGAGCATTGATGGAGTACCAGATTATGAATCCACGCGTGCCTCCAACTCAGCTCCCTCAGTTTGCCAACCACGAGTGGCCATGGATGGCAGACATATGCGATGTACTGCGTATCTTTGAGGAGTCCACCAAGAAGGTCAGCAGAAAGGACGCTATAGTGAGCGTAACCATCCCGCTCCTATGCGTCCTTAAAGAATCGCTCATCGCAATAAGGGAGAACGCATTGCACGCAGAGGAGACAGGGGTAGGAGCAGACGCAACGGAGCTACACAGTCAGACCACACTTTTGTCTGCTTCTCGGTGGCAGTTGCAGGAGGAGGAGGAGGATGAGGAGGAGGAGGACGACGTGGAGGTGGCTGTGGAAGAGGAGGAGGATGCTGGCGGCGAGGGTAGCAGTCAGGCTGTGTGCGTCCCATTGGTTCAGCGCGGATGGGGCGGAGAGGAGGCGGAAGAGGAGGAAATGGCAAGTGATCCTTCTGGTGGGGGCAGTGACGTCATGCCTATTCAGAGTCTGGCACACATGGCTGACTTCATGCTGGGCTGCTTTTCCCGGGACACACGTGTTGTCCGGATAGTGGAGAACAAACTGTACTGGGTCTTCGCAATCCTGGACCCCCGGTATAAAGATAACGTCTCCTCTTTTATTCCGGTAGAGGAGAGGACGAATCGATTGCTGGAATACCAGAGGGAACTCGTGCAGAACATGATGGAGATTTTCCCACCCACCATCGCTGGCGGCAGAGAGGAGAGGGTCTCCCAGAGTCCCTCAACATCGATCAGGCCCACAGCCACCAGGGGAACACTCTCCAAGGTGTGGGACACGTTCATGGCACCCCCTCGTGCAACTTCCATCACTGCGGGGCCCGCTATCAGCAGGAGGGACAAGTATCGGCGGATGTTGCGGGAGTATCTGGCAGACCGTAACCCTGTCCTCCCCGATCCCTCGGCGTCCTACACTTACTGGGTCTCCAAGTTGGACACGTGGCTGGAACTGTCCCTGTACGCCTTGGAGGTGCTTGCCTGCCCTGCCGCCAGCGTGCTATCCGAAAGGGTGTTCAGCGCAGCCGGGGGCATTATAACCGATAAGCGCAGCCGCCTGTCAACCGACAGTGCCGACAGGCTGACGCTAATCAAAATGAACAGCAAGTGGATTGACCCGGACTTTGCTTCTCCAACAGTGGAAAGCAGCCAAAAGTGAAGTGCCATCTGTATGAAGTGCCATTTCCTCCTCCACCTCCTCCTCCTCCTCCTTAACCGCCGTAGAATTGCTCCGTAAATAAAAAAAATTTATATATTTAAGGCTCACCTCTTGGGCCTCCACAAAATTTTTAAGAGGTCTCACCTCTTGGGCCTCCACATAATTTTATCGAGGTCTCACCTCTTGGGCCTCCACATAATTTTATCGAGGTCTCACCTCTTGGGCCTCCACAAAATTTTTAAGAGGTCTCACCTCTTGGGCCTCCACATAATTTTATCGAGGTCTCACCTCTTGGGCCTCCACAAAATTTTTAAGAGGTCTCACCTCTTGGGCCTCCACATAATTTTTAAGAGGTCTCACCTCTTTGGCCTCCACATAATTTTTAAGAGGTCTCACCTCTTGGGCCTCCACATAATTTTTAAGAGGTCTCACCTCTTGGGCCTCCACATAATTTTATCGAGGTCTCACCTCTTGGGCCTCCACAAAATTTTTAAGAGGTCTCACTCTTGGGCCTCCACATAATTTTTAAGAGGTCTCACCTCTTGGGCCTCCACATAATTTTATCGAGGTCTCACCTCTTGGGCCTCCACATAATTTTATCGAGGTCTCACCTCTTGGGCCTCCACATAATTTTTAAGAGGTCTCACCTCTTGGGCCTCCACATAATTTTTAAGAGGTCTCACCTCTTGGGCCTACAAACAATTTTTCTCATGGCTCACCTCTTGGGCCTACAAACAATTTTTAAGAGGTCTCACCTCTTGGGCCTCCACATAATTTTTAAGAGGTCTCACCTCTTGGGCCTCCACAAAATTTTTAAGAGGTCTCACCTCTTGGGCCTCCACATAATTTTTAAGAGGTCTCACCTCTTTAGCCTCCACACAATTTTTAAGACGTCTCACCTCTTGGGCCTACAAACAATTTTTATTATGGCTCACCTCTTGGGCCTTAATACAATTTTTAAGAGGTCTCACCTCTTGGGCCACCATATAATTTTTTCGAGGGCTCACCTCAAGCTAACTTTGCGCACTCATTAAAATATTTTCACAACAAGGACCTAAGAGCCCTCGATGGGAGAGCTTTGTGTGGGGGCCTGTTATAGGGAAGAGATGCGGCCCTGCGGGCTCTAGCCTGCCTTCTCCATGAGCCTCTGGCCAGCCCACGGCCTCTTCCTGCCTTTTGCGGTCCTACGCATCCCTCAACATCCCCACTGCTTTACCTGCTAGACATGACACTGGGCCAGGTCGGGTCACTGACTTCGTCATACTCAACCACCTCCTCTTACACTGCCTCACTTTGCTACAACAGCCTCCCTTGCTGGCAACTGTGTCTCATCATCGTCCCTAATCATTTTACACTTTAGTGCCCGTTCCACACCACCATCAGCTAGAGATGGAGCTTGCTACAGTGTTTGGGCATCAGAACAAACAAAATCCTCAGATAGCTCCTGCGATTCTTGCATGGGTGGGAACACTGGGTTGATAACATTGGGCAGGGTGGGAGGAAGGAGGGTCAGAGTGAGGTCCCTGCAGTTTCTGCAGGCTATCGACGAGACTGGACTTTGTGGACTTGACTGGGTGGTGGACAGATTTAAAGGAGAATCTAGAAGGAGAAGGAGGGGTTTGCCGAGCTGTCTGTAAGGGTTGCGGAAATCCAGACAGAACCAAGGCCCCAAACTTGGGTGGGGGTAGCAGGTTTGCCCGTCCCCGCCTCCACAACATTCACCCAGTGTGCTGTCAGGGAGATGTAGCATCCCCGGCCTCAAACCAAAGTGTTGGTGGTCAAATGGCCTTTTGCAGTAACCGTGTTACTCGGGCGTGGATGATGTTTTGGGACATGTGCCTGGGCAAGGCAGGGATGGCACAGAGGGAAAAATAGTGATGGCTTGATTGCTTTCCCCCTTGCCTATGCCATCTGTGGTTGTCATAGGCAACGTGATTTTAAGGGGTGCAGAATTTCATCTTCTTTTTTTGTCTAGTTTGGCTTGGGGTCCATGGCAATGTAGAGGAAAGAAGGTTTCCTTGTATGGTCTCACTTTACAGAGAGGTTAGATTGTCTTTGGAGTGTATTGTTGAGAGGCTGTGATAGTGGCGTAATAGTGCGACTTGGGCGCGTTATATGCACCCAGACATGCTTCCCCTGCTGTCCCAGTTGCATTCCAGCAGTGTTGGCATCCTTTTCTGAGGTTTCAGGGTGGACTTGGTGACCTCCAAGTGGTCGAATTGAGATTTCCAAGTGGCGAGCATTTTTTTCCCATAGACTTTAATGGGATTCGATATTCGGTCGAATAGTCGAATTTCGCGGTCTATTCGAATCGAATTTCGAACTTTCGAATATTTCACTACTCGCTCATCTCTAATCAACAACAAAGGAGCCATAATATATAGCTAGTAATGATATGTTGTTTTAAAAAAAAAGTATCACTAATTTCCCTGCTGATAATATGCAAAATAGGTCAGAAAATGTCATCTATTAGCAGTGAATTTTATTCAGCAAAGTTGGTGTGGTATATGCAATTATATATTTTAATATTATACAGTATATTAAAATTACTGGGTCACTAACTATATATATGGTACTGAAAATTAATACAATGAATTCCACTGAAATTTTCATCATTTTACTTAGCTACTATCATGTTGCAACATTGACTACAGGATGCTATGTATTTCTTCTATCTCAAACTCACAAATAAATGGAATGAACTTTAACAAAGTTACTATGCATCTGATGAAACCATTATTAACTATGCTATGCCGTTCCATAGCCACAGAGTCATACATCACCTCTACAGCCTGTGATAATTAGTGCTTAACATCTGGCACATTAATATTTCATTGCTTAGTTAGTTACAAGTTATTATCTTTTACATTTTATGCAATTTACAGCACAGTCATCTGTAATTGAAGCACAGAAATAAATGGCCATGGAAGCTGGAAGCTGGGAAATGATACATATATGTGGAAGCCCAGACTTTTCATTTACAGTAAATTATATACCTATCATTTCTCTCTGCTTCTTACAAAACATGTATTCTCAGACTGAGGGCATTAGAGGTTGGCAAAGAAACAAAAGAGCAAAAGTCATTTGACAAACATTTTATCTATTCTAAAGATACATTGCAACTGTTAGTGTATTACAAAAGGCTTATATATCATACACTGTAAAACACAATGACCCGACATTTACAAAAAATTGGTTCTCCTTCACTTAAAATCTAGCCTGTTGATTGCATTGGACCCATACCAATTTTCCTATTGACAATATAGGTCAATTGAAGATGCTTTGTTGATGGTGATGGTGCCTCATGTTGCCACTGCTGCTGTCTTCCTGCCTACCATCATGATGCTTGCATACTATCATGTTCTAAATGGCTGCTGCCGCCTCCATAATGCCACTGTCCCATCATGCCCCTGCTGCTGCCTGCCAACATAAACCACATGGCTGCTGCTGCAACTGTGGTAGCCGCTACTCTTTGCTGCTAACCCCCTACTGCCACCACTGCCTTGTTTTTTTCCTGCTATTCTGCTGCTGCTACCCTTGCGGGCACGTGCTTCTTATACCCTACCCTTTACATATCCGCACTATATTAGTGCTGCCCTCAATTAAAAATGGAGAATTTTTCTGTCTTGTTCAGAACGAGTCACATTTTCTTCTGAGAATTAACACTTGCGTATGTCATATGTGCAGGCATTCTGACCCTGGTCCCCCAACAAGCCACTGTTTTTTTTTATTCTATATGACCGTGTGTCTCCTATTTTAACAGACTATCCCTAGCCCTATTATAGATTTTGCATTGGGGCTAAGGACCTTCAAGATATGCTTCTGGGTCATGGAAAAAGATAGGTGGTTTTGAGTGGGAAAAGGTTGTAGGGAATTAAACAAGGACCAGAAATCAGATCACACTATGGTCCCTTGAACCTTTTCCAGCTATAAAATACCATTGACATCTTACTTTGCACCAGCATCCATGAGCCTCATTTGTATACTATTTAAATAAACTTTTTGGATAAGGGCTTTTGTGCCTAGTTATATAACATTCACACTGATGTATCATGCTGCCACTGTTTGACACTTATGCGCTGCATTGCCTTCGTTTAATAATTTGCAAGTTACGATCAGATTTTTGTTTCTGTATCAGTGTAGATTCTACAGCTAATTATGTGGTCATCAGAAGTAAGATCTGTTATTCATATAAGTCATGCATAATACATAACTATTCCTCTCACACAGTACACTAAAGTCTTTTCCATCAAGTCTGACTTCATTGTCCTTATCTGAAAAGAAATCAAAGCTGATCAGACTGGAAATATTTTTTTGATATCTCCTGTATGCTTTGAGGACAATTGCTTCATAGTGAAATATCTGGTGTAAAAACAACTCTTCTTATTAAAGTTATTTCATAAATAATTCTAAGAACTACTACCACATTTTGTGCTGTTTTCTGCATTCAACTTTTATATTAACTATTTCATTACCAAACATGCACAGTAAAATTTGCAGTGACTTATTCTAAATTTGACGTTTTATATTGGGTATAATTGTCACAAACTTACCTGTCCGGGCTCCAGCAGCGAGATCTCCAGTTTAAGCGCAACTACATCGTGAGAGACACACTGCTAAGCCACACCCCCTGGTGACGCGACAGCATCTTTAGCAACAGGATGCAATGCTCTTTCTCCCCACAGCAGACGTGTGCTGGAGCAGTGGGCTGATTGCTCAGCTGATCTATTACTGTGTGCTAGTGTTCTGATTAATGGTGTGCCGAGCCATGACCTATCAAGTTCTGTTCCAGGAATTCGGTGCTCTATTTATACCCCTTCCTGGCCTTATACCAGAGCCAATGATAGCCTCTTACTCATTAGCTGTGTTCCTGGTTCCTGGTTGTGTATTTTGGATTAAAAGTGTTTTGACCTCGGCTTGTCCTTTTGACCACTCTCTGTCTAATGTATTGGTACTGAGTTTCCTGTCTGGTTCTAATCTCAGCTTGGCTATTTGACTACTGTTTCTCAATTTGGTACTTTGTGGTCCTTCTGGTTCTGACCAGGGCTGTTGGAGTCGAAGTCGGTGTCCATTTTTGTGGAGTCAGAGTCGTTATAAAATGGACCAACTCCGACTCTTAAAATATATAATAAATTGGTACAGTTAGTTCAATGCAGTTATATTTTCATAAGAATTTGGGAAAATTATGAAATGTCCTATAAATGTCTTTTCTGTTCCTGATCTAAGGATCTAGGCTTTTAGTTGACATGAATGTGTGCTGCCCTTTATGTAGATGCTCGATAGTGTAGCTCCTCCACTACAGATCAGAGGAAAAAAGCACTGGGAAGGAATGGCTGCACTCACCTCAGATCTGTTCGACAAAACAGGATTAAAGAGGTTTTCTCACTAGTTACAAAGATTTTCTAAATTCATTGGTCAGCAGAACTATAGAAAGTTCAGCAGGTCTCTCACTGCATACAGGTTTCTATGGTAACCTACATACCAGAAAGACTGTTACCTGATTGGCTGAGAGCAGGAGTGACCTCGCCCCCATGGAAAGATGGGACTGAGCCTTGAGTAAACTTATAAGCTTTAGCAAAATTAACTGCAGTAAGCAAAAGGTACAAGTGTTGTGAGGACTGAGAAGCAAAGCTTTATTTGTAATTGTGTTAGAGATCACAATCTCCTGCTCTGTCAGAGTAAGTTAATATATGCTAATAACTGCTGGAGACCCACCCGCAGCCTGAGGAGACAGAGTGAGTGCAAACTGCCTCTCAGCCAGTGAATCAATATGCTGAGAAACCCCTTTAAGGTAAATACTTCTTAGTGTATCTAAACTTTCAATAAACTGTGCATAAATCAATTGTCCAGTGCATGTTCTCTCTGTATGCTTTATGTTTTATTTTGCTTTTCCTCTGAGCTCATGTTTGGAGAGGTTAGCTGCTCTGATGGCTTCTATATGATATACGTAGAATATAAGGGGAAAAACTGTTTTCTAACATCTCAAATTCAGAAAAACAGAAACACACATGTGAAAGGTGTAGAAGCCATTGCCAAACCTTTGTTATCTAGCACTCCTAGTAGTTTCACTTTCTAGACTGTGAAGCAGTATGATGTAAAACACCTAGGGACTTATGTATGAAAACTGTCTAGGTATAGAAGTTTCTTTGTTACCCTAGGAACCAATCAGCGCTCCCCTTTGATTTTATATAGTGCTTTGGAGAAATGAAAGGGGAGCTCTGATTGGTTGCTATGGGCAACCAATTAGAGTCTTAGACCTAGCCAGTTTTTATACATCAGACCCTTAGTGAGCTGTACCCAGAGATACTGAAAGTTCAGATTAAATATATCTAGTAAAACATATTTCACAAACTTTTTTGTCATGACATATCTGTACTAGTGATTTTCGAGCACCGCGATGCTTGGGTGCTCTGGCCGAACACTAGGTGGTGCTCGAGTGCTCAGCCGAGCACTTGAGTATAATGGAAGTCAATGGGAGAACACCAGGCACCCCCTGCTCTGCAGAGGGGAGGGAGTCTGGTTCATAAGGAAACGTGAGAAAATGGTAGAAACACCACTGAAATGGTTAGTGAACAGCATGGGGAGGATGTCTGGATGCATCTTGGACACCGAAGTCGCTGCTATTAACGATGATGTCCGACTATTATGCCACTTTTATGGAATGGCAATAATACCCCCAAAAACAGAAGATATCATTGATTTTAGAGGAAATATTGTTAGGAAACACGCCCTCACCCCTAATGTCAGATCACAGTCAGATCAGCAGCAGGCACTCACCCCAAATGTCTTTGAGTGTCAGCAGCACTGAAGGTCAACTAGTCAGGAGGAGGACCAGAGTGAAGAAGTGGAAGAGGAGGTGGTGGATGATGAAATCACTGGCCCAACATGGGAAGGAGGCAAGCTGAGCGAGGACAGCAGTACAGAGGGGAAGGGATCCGCAGCACCGCAACAGGCTAGAAGAGGCAGTGGGGTGGCAAAAAGGAGAAGGCAGGCCACACCAACAAGTGTGGAAGATAAAAGAATTGTCATTTGCAACCTGCGCCATACCAATATGAGCAGGTGCATGAAGACTAGCAACCTGACCACCACCAGCATGATCTTCATGGCAGCAAAGCACCCTAATAGGTGGGCCAAACGCCTAGATCCACAATCGGTGTCTGCGGGTCACACCACTGCCTCCTCTTCCCTGTTTTACGTGCTAGCCAAGACGTAGGCCCAGATGCCTCCCGCCCTGCACCTGGACCCTCACAAGCACCATCAGCAAGCACATCCACTTCTGTGTCCCAGCACAGCGTACAGATGTCCATACCCCAGACCTTTGAACGAAAGTGCAAATACCCAGCCACCCACCCAAAGGCCATAGAACTAAATGCACACCTTTACAAACTGCTGGCACTGAAAATGTTGCTTGTGGACACTGAGGCTTTTCGCAGTCTGATGGCGGCGGCTATCCCTCGTTACTCAGTACCTAGCCGCCACTATTTTTGCCGGTGTGCCCTCACCGCCTTACACCAGAATGTGTCCCGAAACATAACCCGTGCCCTGACCAATGCAGTTACTGGGAAGGTCCACTTAACGACTGACACATGGACAAGTGCTTATGGCCAGGGACGCTAGATTTCCCTAACGGCACCCTGGGTGAACGCTGTGGAGGCTAGGAGTGAGTTGTACTCTGGGATGGCATAGGTGCTACCGACACAAAGGATTGCGGGCCCTACTTCCATCAGGATTTCCGCCACCACCTACATTAGCGGCTGCAACCCCTCCTGCTCCTCCACCACTTCCATCTAGGAATTCTCATCTTGCAGCACCAGTCAGCCATCAGTCAGAAGCTGGAAGCAGTTTAGCACAGCGGTGGGGAAGCAGCAACAGGCTGTGCTGAAACTTATTTGCTTAGGTGATCCAATCAGTGTAATGCCAGTAGCAAACATTAGCCAATTAGCGTGCGGGGAGGGGACTCGAGCATGGCGCTCGAGCACACGCGGTGTTCGGCCAAACACCGCGTGGACCAGAGCGCCGCCATGAATATGGTATTCGGCCGAACATGTTCGCTCAACACTAATCTGTACTATTGATTTATGCAGTTTGTTTAAAGCTATCACTTAAACATGCTCCATGTATGAGGGATTAGGAGTTGGAGTGAGAGTCGGAGTTATGGGAAAATTGAGGAGTGGGGGCTTTGGCTTACTGACTCCACAGCCCTGGTTCTAACCCATTTCAGTACGAGGAGTGAATTTCTCAAAATTCAATTTTAGCCAATTTGGCCAAATCAAGTGTTCGATTCGGTTCAGTTTTGAATAAATTTGATCTGAATGAAAAGTGCCCCAATTGCCTTGAAATCCGTCTCTCTCTTTCTCTCTCTCTCTCTCATCAAATCACACAACATTCAGATTAATTAGGATCATAACTTTTTGCAAAATTCAGGTTGAATTTTTGAATTTTACTTCTATATCAAGGGTCATATAACAGTGGAATTTTTACTAGAAAGTTTTCAGCAGGTAGAGTATGGACTATAGTATTTGCTCCTAGAAGAATATACAGTGATTGACTAACAAAATATAGATTAAATTGATCAATTTGATGCAAGCTCATGGCTTCATAACTGACCACCTATTTATATTTATGATATATTTTGTAATAGAATATTGACTATCACAGGAATAAATGCAGACATGCATGCCACTACTGCATAAAAGTCAAGTAGTCCAAAATGTTTCTTTCTTGAAGTACCTCTCTATAAACTTAAAAACATCTGTAGTAAAACCTCTGGAACATTAAGGTAGTTTTTGATCCTGTTATACAAATAGCCCATCCACAGGATTTTTAGAAATTAAACCCATAATTCCACCAATAAGCTCTTCTATAGTAGCTCCAGCTCATCACTTGCAACATTGCTCCCATTGAAGTGAATGGAAGCAGCACTGTAGTAACAAGCTCCATGCACTATACACAATGGATGGAGCCGTAGTTCTGCCACTGACTTCCGGCACAACAGTGGATCAAAGAGGTTGCAGGCTGTCAGATCTGCATTAATCAAATATTCATGGTACATAGAAATCATGGGGCCCTATAGCAAAAATCAAAATCAACCCCCCCCAACCTCATGGGCCCCATAGCCACCTATCCTTAAGATAGGCTGTCAATATATAAGAACTGGGAAACCCTTTTAAATCTGTGAAGGAAAGTTTGAAGGATGCAATGACCATAAGATATCCAGTCCTAGATATGTATTTTCACTGTCAATTAAATTGTTGAGGTTAAAATAGGTAGAGAAAGGGTGCAGATACATAAGTTTAGAAAGATAACTTTATTTTATACCAGAATATTGTACCTGCTCCATTTTTACTTCGTGTCAAATGTTTGACTGATTGGATTTGGATTGTTAAATGTGCCAGAAGCCGTGATTTTGTCTTAAAGAGTGGCATATTTTTTGCTTAACCCTTAAAATGAAAATTAAAATACTTAAGTATTACTTTATTATAAATATATTACCAAATACCTTTCATTATATATAATGGCTCATTTTGTCTAGGCAACAATCATTAGGAGTAGGGCTGAGCAAACCAAGGAAGTTCGGGTTCGCCGGGTTCGGCTGAACTTGTCCCGAACTTCATCCCGAAGCCAGACCCCATTCAAGTCAATGGGGACCCGAACTTCACTTTATTATTTTCTGTTATAACATGGTTATAACGGAAAATAATAGCATTCTTAAAACAGAATGCGAAATAAAATGGCCATTCAGGGGTTAAAAATAATAAAAAAATACTTACCTCATCCTCTCGATTGTGCAGCCCGTGTCTTCTTCCTAATTCTTCTTGTAGGACCTCGTGGTAAGCGCGATGATATCATCGCAGGTCCTGCTGAATGAAGATAGAAGGTCCTTCAGCCATACTTTTCCAAGCCTATAGACCTTACTTTACCTATTAAACGTCTGTGAGGGACAGTATCAAAAGCCTTTGCAAAGTCCAGAAACACTACATGCACAATTACCCCTCTGCCCAGGCTGCTACTCACCTCCTCATAAAAACAGGTTAGTCTGACAACTTCTGTCCTGGGTAAAACCATGTTGGTCATCACTTATAATATTAGTTACAGTCACATACTCCTGTATATAGTCCCTTAAGAGTCCTTCAAACTATTTTCCCACAACAGAAGTTAAACTTACTGGTCTATAGTTAACTGCACTGTACCAGTACCTAGAGAATCTTTAAAAATTATAAACGGGCACAGCAATGACTGAACTGAGCTCTTTAAGCACTTTTGGGTGTAATCCATCTGGACCCGGAGCCTTGTTTACATTTACCTTATTTAACTTATCTTGGACCATATCTACAGTTAGCCAATTGAGTATATTACTGGATATACTAACAGCCCCAGCACCACAGATATCAGCTCCTTTGTCTTCTTTTGTATATACAGAGCTAAAAAACCCATTTAGTAACTCTGCCTTTTCCTTATCCCCAGTGACTAACATGCCTTTACCTACTTGCTAACACCTTGGTTTTTTAGCATTTATATATTTAAAGAATTTTTTGGGATTTGTTTTGCTCTCTTTTGCCATCTGCTGTTCGTTTTGTATTTTTGCTAATTTTATATCCTTTTTACAGATTTTATTAAGCCCTTTGTAAACTTCAAACGCTAAAGCTGACCCCTCAGATTTGTATTTTTTAAATGCCCTTTTTTGTATTTTATTACCCTTTTTACAGTAGCTATAAGCCATGGGGGGTTTAATTTTAGACGTTTATACTTGTTACCTAAAGGACTAAATTTTTAGTGCAATTACTCAATATGGATTTAAAGCTCTCCCTTTTATCCTCAGTATTAGGCTACATGCACACGAACATATTTTGTTTCCGCGTCCGTTCTGGTTTTTTTGCGGATAGGATGCGGACCCATTCATTTCAATGAGTCAGCAAAAAATGCGGACAGCACACCGTAAGCTATCCACATCAGTATGTCCGTTCCGTAGCACCGCAAAAAAAATAGAACATGTCCTATTCTTGTCCGTTTTGCGGACAAGGATAGCCATTGTTACAATGGATCCGCAAAAAAACCCGGAAACACAGATGCCATACGGATGTCATCCGTTTTTTTGTGGATCCGCAATTTGCGGACCACAAAACACATACGGTCGTGTGCACGTAGCCTTATTATGTGACAGTAGCTGCTCCCAGTCTATGCCCTGAAATGCTGCCCTCTGCCTGTCACTATTACCTAGTGTTTCTTGCACAGTAACATTCCCAACAAGCTCTGCATCATTAGAAATTACCAGATCCAACAGAGCATCACCCCTAGTGGGAGCTTCTACAAACTGGTCCATAAAATGGTCCTGCAGCAAGTTGAGGACTCTTCTCCCCTTTGCGGTTAAAGCAGAACCATGACCCCAGTCAATGTTTGAGTTAAAATCTCCCATTATGACCATTGTACCAGCCTGTGCAGCCCACTCTATTTGGTTATATAGTTATGTTTCTATCTCCTCTGTGATGTTAGGGGGTCTATAGATTACACCAAGTATTATTTTTTCAGTGTTTATATCCCTTTGGATCCCTTTGAATTTCCACCCATTCCAAACCCTCAATATTTACAGCCCAGTCATGTGAAGTGTCCAACCATGTCTCACCAACTACATCTATGTGTTCCTCTAGTACCATAGCCTCCAGCTCCCACATTTTGCTAGCTAGACTTCTGGCATTTGTGAAACTACATTTTAAATTACTATTACCTGTAAAATGAATATCTTGGATTTTTGGGTTAACTTGGTTGATGTTTTGCCCAGTCTTCTCCCTACTTTCCTCACTAACCCCAGCCCCCACTATACCCCCACTGTCCCCTTCTATATCCCACTCTCTATCTACACTATCTACCCCCTTATAAGTATGACCCCCCACCCTCCCTTCAGATTCCAGTGACACTGACATAATATCTATGGGCAAACACACGTGACAGCATTTACAAACAGCATGTTTAAAAACACTCAGCACCGACACATGTGTTATGCTTTTTCAGATTCCAAAGCTTACAAAAATTGTTCCTTATCGGGGGCAGATGGTGTTTAAACACACATAGTGTTTTGTAATAAAAAAAACTGTGGATTGTGGGACCAAGCATCCAAAAATTATTCCTTGAGTTCCAGAGTCAGAACGTCTGCCCATTCAAAAAGTGCTACTTGTCAGAAGAAATAGTGGCTCGTTGGGACCGAGTTTAAAAAAAATTATGCCTTGATTGGGGCAAAATGCACGCACAAGTTTTAATTGTCAAAAGAAAAAGTGGGTTGTTATGAACAAGCCTAGAAAAATTCTCCCTTGCAATTTCTCTCTTAAAAGTGGTGGCAGTAGGGGGTTAACAATGAGGAACAGCAGCTGGTGTTGGCAGGCAGACAGCAGCAGTGGCATGATTGCAGCGTCAGCAGTACTGAAAAGAGCCAATGTTTGTGGACTCCATGTTGCAGGACAGAAACACAGCTAATCATGGGATCAGCTGTGTTTCTTCCTGGAGCGCCACACTGAGCTGGATTAGAGCTCCTGCTCTTGCATTCTATCAGGACCAGGTCAGGTCCCTGGCTGTCAGTGACAGCGGGCTCTTTGGCTCTTTGGGCACGCTAGACAAAATGGCAACTGTGACAACATCATTGTCACTGATGATAAAACCTGGCCACGTGCGGGGTGAATTGTTCTTAATTTGCCCCAGGTGTACTGTTTCTTTGTCTATCATTTTGGGGAGGCAGTCAAGGACATGAGCTATTGTTTAATGTGTCTTTCCTGTAGATGTCTGACTTCCACAGCAACTTGAATCAAGCATGTGGTACCTTTTGTTCTAACTAAAAAGCCAGTAAATGTATGAGGATCTCAAGGAACAGCCCACATTCTCCACCACGTAAAAGTACAATGCGATTTTGGGGAAAAATAATGCCGGCTAGATATCTTCCAAAGAGACTGAGCACATGCCATCAGCTCTCCAAAGGCTGCAGATGCTACTAAATGGTAAGGCAATTACTGCGCCACCAGCAACTGAGCCATTTGGGAATTAAGCTTGCGTTCGATCTGGTTGCTGGGTGTGTAAACTTGTTTCATGGCCACACATTCTATTATCGATGGCTGATGCTGCTTCATGTGGTTCCGTACAGCTGTGGTGCCTATGTCTGTGCCTGCCTTATTATTTTGTCTTACAGAGCTGGCACAGGGCAAAGCTGCTGCCTTCCAGCAGCATGGAGAAAAACTGCCAGATGGGAGAAACTCGCGTAGAGTTAGAGGGAGCTGAACTCTATTTTTCATGTCCGTTAAAAACGGACATGAAAAATTGATGAATTGGATTGGCAGTTATTTCTTGCCCCCAACTATAATCATGACCCCCATGATGCCCATAATGTCCTCCATAGTGCCCCTAACTAAAATAATGTCCCCCACGGTGTAAATAATTTTTTATAGTGCCCCAGCTAAAATAATGTCCCCATGGAGGCAACCTGGTAAAATAATGTCCCCATGGAGGCAACCTGGTAAAATAATGTCCCCCATGTAGGCCCCCTGGTAAAATAATGTCCCCCATAGTGTAGGAATTTTTTTTATTGTTCCCAACTTTAATAATGTCCCCCATGTAGGCCCCCATCTTAAATAATTTCCCCCATGGTTTAAATTAAAGTCCCCACAGCTGCTTTTTTAAGATAAAAAACAAAACAAAAAAAACCCTCACCTTATCCAATTGCTCGCGCTGCAGCAGTCTCTTCTCTCTTCACTGAACAGGACCTGCCGAAGGACCTGCAATGTCCGCGATGACGTCACTGTGCGCGCCAACATGGTGACGTCATCGCGCATAACGCAGGTCCATCGGCAGGGCCTTCTCAATGAAGAAACTAGAGACTGTGCAGCGAAAGCAAGTGGATAGGGTGAGTGGCTCCTGTCAATCGGCCGTTAAATGGGGCAGTCGGCCCGTTGAAACGGCCCAGAAATAGGACATGTCCTATTTCTGGACGGACGCTATTCACTGGCCGTTAAAAAAACGGCCATGTGAATAGCGCCATAGGCTTTCATTGGTGCTGAAAATGGCCTTGTGTCGGCCGCTACTTAGACGGCCGTCACACGGCCATTTTTCACTGTCATGTGCATGAGCCCTTAGGATTCGTATCACTCCTTCACCTCACCAACAGCTAGATATAACAACTTTCTATGCCTTTTACAGCGCTTTGAAATCTATCAACGTCAAGAAATTCACAGGCCCAGATGGTCTGATAAATGACTATTATAAGAAACTAGCAGAAAGACCCGGCTTCGCCTGGGTATATTTCATCTATTTATTTAATGTTTCTGTGTGTCGTTGCAGAGAGAAAGTCAATGCTGCTGACAGAAATTGATTTTTACCTTCATTTTTTCAATCCCTATTGGCTGCGGAGTGGGAGGGGGTGTGGTTTAATGGGACACGGGGGGGGTTAAGTCCTTCATTTCAGGGTGGCCTGAATTATAGGTTAATGCCATGGTAATTTGAGGAAACACAATGGGTAGCAGTGGAAGAAAACATTGCTTTGCGCGGGTATATTTAATCTATTTCATTTAACCCCTTCGCGACCGGAGCTTTTTTCGGTTCTGCATTTTCGTTTTGCGCTCCCTGCCTTCAAACAGCCATAACTCTTTTATTTTTCTGTTCACATAGCTGTATGAGGGCTTGTTTTTTGCGGGACAAGTTGTACTTTCCAACGCCACCATTTAATATTGCATACGGTGTAGTGGGAAGCGGGAAAAAAATTCCAAACCGGGTGAAATTGCAAAGAAAACGCTATTCCGCTACAGTTCTACGGGTTTCTTATTTACAGCGTTCGATGTGCATTAAAACTGATCCGTTACTTTCATTCTACTGGTCAGTACGAATCCGGCAATACCTAATATGTATAGTTTTTCCTGCGTTTTCATAGTGATAAAATAATTAGAAAGTTGCCCTTTTTTTTTTTTTTTTTTCCCTTGTCAAATCTTGACCCCTATAACTTTTTGGTATTTTTGTGTACAGAGCTGTATGGGGGCTCATTTTTTGCGGGACGATCTGAAGTTTTTATTGATACCATTCTGGGGTGTGTATGACTTTTTGATCACTTTTTATTTAATTTTTTTTAGAAAAAAAAAGCGACAAAAACAGCAAATCGCCATTTGGACGCTTTTTTCCGCCACACAATTCGCCGTATTGGAATTTTTTTTTTATTTCAAAAGTACGGGCGTTTTCGGTCACGGTGATACCCATGATGTCTATATTTATTGTTATTTAGGTATTTATTTTTTTACTTATACGGAAAGGGGGGTGATTTGAACTTTTACATCTTTTTTATTTTTATATATTTTTTAACATTTTTTATAATTTTTTTTTTACTATTAGAAAGCTCAAATATGGGCTTATATATTGTGGCTTTTCTTTTTTTCTTTATGAGCAATTCTGGGTTTTATAGACTCAGAAAACCATGAATTGCTCATTTCTTATCCTGGCCTGCCATCTAGTGGCCAGAATAAGAATTGCAGTTTGAAAACTGTAATCCCTCACCAGCGAGGATTACAGTTTTCATATGGTGTACAGACACCCCGATTGGCCACACGGGGTGTCTGTACACCACCCGCGAAGCGAACGCTTCCGGGTTTAGACGCAACTAGATGCCGTGATCACGTGTGATCACGGCAATCTAGTCACCCCGGAAGACGCCGCCGACACAGTAGGTAGCGGCAAGTCTCTGCTGTTAGAAACAGCAGAGACTTGCCGGCCATGACGCCCGCCACAACCCGCGAGCGGGCGCCATGTGCCCGCATCGCCCCAGCGCCGTACATGTACGGGGCTGGTCGCGAAGGGGTTAATGTTTCTGTGTGTCGTTGCAGAGAGAAAGTCATCCTCCCTCCCATCCCTGCAACTGACAGATGTTGATTTTTACCTTCAATTGTTCAATCTCCATTGGCTGCGGAGTGGGAGGGGTCATGGCCTGACTGAGTCGGGGGCGTGACGTTGCAAGACCTGGGGCGGGGTTTTAAGTCCTTCTTTTGATGGTGGCCAGAATTACAGGTCGATGCCATGGTAATTTATGAGGACACGCCATGGGTAACAGTGGAAGAAAACATTGCTTTGCACGGGTATATTTAATCTGTTTCATTTAATGTTTCTGTATGTTGTTGCAGAAAGAAATCCAACTTCCCTCCCACCCCTGCAGCTGACAGAAGTTGATTTTTACCTTCATTTTTTCAATCCCCGTTGGCTGCGGAGTGGGAGGGGGCGTGGCCTGGCAGAGTTGGGGGTGTGGATTATCAAGATGCTTCGAACGGTTGTAGTCTGAAATTAGTCTATTTCATCTAAAATTTTGTGCGTCATTGCAGAGAGAAATTCACCCTACCACCCCTGCAGCTGACAGAAGTTTATTTTTCCCTTCATTCTTTCAATCCCTGTTGGCTGCGGAGTGGGAGGGGGCATGACCTGACAGAGTTGGGGGTGTGGCTTAGCAAAGCGCTTCGCATAGGTGATTTAATCTATTTCATTTAATGTTTCTGTGTGTCGTTGCAGAATGGCTGCAGAGTGGGAGGGGGCGTGGTCAGAGTTGGGGGCGTGACTTAGCAAGACGATTCGAACAGTTGTAGTCTATAATTAGTCTATTTTATCTAAAAATTTGTGTGTGTCGTTGCAGAGAGAAATTCACCCTCCCACCCCTGCAGCAAACAGAAGTTTATTTTTACCTTTATTTTTTCAATCCCCGTTGGCTGCAGAGTGGGAGGGGGCGTAACCTGACAGAGTCAGGGGCGTGGATTAGCAAGACGCTTCACATGGGTGTATTTAATCTATTTTATTTAATGTTTCTGTGTGTCGTTGCAGAAAGAAAGTCAACCTCCCACCCATCCCTGCAGCTGACAGAAGTTGATTTTTACCTTTATTTTTTCAATCCCTGTTGGCTGCGGAGTGGGAGGGGGCGTAGCCTTACAGAGTCGGGGCGTGGCTTAGCAAAGCGCTTGGCATAGGTGCATTTAATCTATTTCATTTAATGTTTCTGTGTGTCGTTGCAGAATGGCTGCGGAGTGAGAGGGGGCGTGGCCTGAAAAGAAACGGGGGCGTGGCTTAGCAAAAGGCTTCGAATGGTTGTAGTCTATAATTAGTCTATTTCATCTAAAATTTTTGTGTGTCGTTGCAGAGAGAAATTCACCCTCCCACCCCTGCAGCAAACAGAAGTTTATTTTTACCTTCATTTTTCAATTCCCATTGGCTGGCGGAGTGGGAGGGGGCGTGACCTGACAGAGTCAGGGCGTGGATTAGCAAGACGCTTCGCATGGGTTGTATTTAATCTATTTCATTTTAATGTTTGTGTTGTTGTTGCAGAAAGAAAGTCAACCTCCCACCCATCCCTGCAGCTGACAGAAGTTGATTTTTAACCTTTATTTTTTCAATCTCTGTTGGCTGCGGAGTGAAAGGGGGTGTGGCCTGACAGAGTTGGGGTGTGGCTTTAGTGAGACCTGGGGCGGGGGTTTTAAGTACTTCTTTTAGGGTGGCCTGAATTAAAGGTCAATACCATGCTTATTTATGAGCCCACGCAATAGGCAGCAGTGGAGGAAAACATCTTTTATTACTACTGAACTGTAGTAATAGAAAAAAACATAAGTTATATTTATGGTAACAGGAATACCTTTAACAGTGTCAGTGAATAGAAATGGATGAGATCCTCAGCTGCTGATAATTACCTGGTTGTTATGGAAACCTGCCCTCCCTGTGTGTGTCTTTGCAGAGAATGGCAGTTGGAGTTTAAAACCAAAGCTCCCAGTTGTAATGTTGGCTAATGGAGATCATATTTTGGGAATATCTCAGGAACGGTATGTCCTAGAGAGATGAGACCTGGTCTAAAACCTTCCCGGACACCTGATGTACCTGTGTGCCAAATTTGGTGAAAATTGGTCCAGTAGTTTGTTCGCACATAGAGAACAGACAGACAGACAGACAGAAACTCATTTTTATATTATTAAGAGATATAGATCCATAATAGTCTCTTTTTTGACCTATCCACTTAATGGCGTCATTCAGGGATTCCACCTTCCAAAGAAATGTTACAGACCTTGGTAGTTACCTTTCCCAAGCCAGGCAAATCCCCTGATAGACTGCCCAACTTTCACCCAATATTAATGCTTACTACCGACATGAAACTTTATGCCTCCATAATTGCTTCATGGTTGGCTTCCATATTACCCTCTTTAATATCTCTAGATCAAGTAGGTTTAGTAAAGGATCATTAGACCTCATATGGCACTTGGTGGTTTATTAACATTATACAAGAAGCCCACAGAATTCAAATGTCTTCTCAACGCCTCACACTGGATAAGAAGGAGATATTTGACATGGTAGATTGTGGTTTCCTACGAGCTGTAGTGACTAAGTTTGGCTTTGTCAGTCCCATATTGATGTCTATACTTGTGCTATACTCCTCCCCATCTGCACTGATTTACACCTAATGGCACAAGGCAGGAGTGTCTGTTCTCCCCCTTAATATTTGAGTTACAGGTGGAACCCTCACACAGTAGATTATAGAGTGCAAAGGTATTAAAGGAATAACTATAGGTGGAAAGGTACAGAAAATTTACTTATTTGCTGACGATGTTATATTAGCTATTTACTCACCAGTATCTTCGCTAGTATACCTCTCTATTCTTATTCAGCATTTTATTGACATCTTTTTTATAAGGTCAACACCTCTAAATCACAGATTCTGAATATGAGTATTCCTCTTGATGTTATAACTACTGCAATCTTCATTTCCTTATATGTGGTCAGAAGAAGCCATTCTGTAGGTATTCTCCTCACATACCCACTCTCTGTTAACCATTTCCAATTACTTGCCACTATAAAAAAGATCTCCAAAATTTCTCTAAGATTCCCATTTCACGGCTAGGTCATATTGCAACAATTAAGATGATGGTCTATCTCAAGATTCTATGTCAGTTTAGGAACATACCTATCCATCTCTCGGCCTCACATCTGTCCTATTTACAAAACCCATACCTTACATCTGGCAACCAAGAGTAGCGGCCAAATCGATAACCAAGAGTAGCGGCCAAATCTTCTTATACTTCAGTTAACACCTTCCTGACCCTGGGATTTTCCATTTTTGCATTTTCGTTTTGCACTCCCCGCCTTCCCATAGTCCTAACTTTTTTATTTTTCCGTTCACATAGCCTTATGAGGGCTTATTTTTTGTGGGACAAGTTGTACTTTCTAATGGCGCCATTTACATTTACATGCCATGTAGTGGGAAGCGGAAAAAAATTCCAAATGGGGTACAATTGGGAAAAAACGCAATTCTGACAAAGGTTGTCTTTTTTTACGCCATACACTATGTGGTAAAATTGACCTGTTATCTTCATTTCCAGATCAGTATGGTTATAACGATACCACACTTGTATATTTTTTCTTGCGTTTTAATACTGAAAAAAAATTATCACCATATTCTGACCCTATAACTTTTTTGTAGTTATGTGTACAGGACTGTGTTAGAGCTCTCATTTTTTGTGGGACGATCTGTACTTTTTGGTGATACCAATTTTACGTGTGTGCGACTTTTTGACCACTTTTTCTAAAAAAAATTATTGGGGAGTTGAAGTGACAAAAAATGGTGAATTGGGTGTTTTTATTTTTTTCCCGTTACGCTATTTGTCGTATGCCATTAATATTGGTATATTTTAATTTTATGGGCATTTTCGCACACGCGACGATGCCCATGATGTTTATTTATTTATTGGTTAAGTGTTTTTATTTATATTTTAAGGAAAGTGGGTGATTTGAACTTTTATATTTTTTTATATTTATAAAAGCTTTTTTTTACTTTTTTATTTTTACTTTTTTTTAAGTCACTTTGGGTGACCATAATTGTCAATCATTAGATTGCCCATAGTGTTCTTTGATGGCTATATAGTAATCAAAGAACACTTCATTTGCTCATTAGTGATCAAATGCTGCCACCTAGTGGCCCTGTTTGGTATTTATCTGAAATAGGGTCCGAAGCCTGCTGTTACCGGAACGGCACGCTTCCGATCCCGGGCTATGGCGCCCACTGCACGCACCATCTTTAGAGACCGGACTACATGTACGGCGAAGGGCCTTAAGGGGTTAAATCAGGGGGACTTGAACAGGTTAGATAATGGTGGCACTCTTCCACAATGATACATTCGTTTTCCATTGAACTTAATATTCTTGGCCATTCTACCTCCTCTCTCTTCTATGGTTCCCTTCCTGCACCCCTTCCTTCCTGTACCAGAAAGCTTCCCACAATACCCTCTGGGTTTACAATTTAGAAGGAACTAGTCTATGTATCTCAGCCAATGTATGTAAGGTACTAAGAAGTGACACTTATTTACAGTAAACATTTGTTCCACTTTATAATATAACTTCCAAGAAAATAAAATGGAATGCGGCACTCACCATGTTCTTCTCAAATCTTTAATTTCTTAGAATATACATATCGCAGGTGCGGGCACAGTGCTCAGTGTATCGTTCCACCTTAGATAAAAGGTAATGTCTTGAAATTATTTTCATTGCATTGATTTGCTGCAATTTAATTATATAAATATTTGATTTCCTAGCTCTGTTACCATGCTGCTTTGAGCAAGGCATATATCTTATAGTTTTGCACCTGCTTAATATTCACTCCTTAGCCTATTCCAACCTTTCACTGAAATCATTCCATTGAAATCCTATAGTCCAGAAAACTGCTTTTGCAAGCTCCATGCAATTTACAACATTCACAGCTTTGAACTTTAGATCCCCAGAGAGCGTTAACTACTTATCTTGTTGAACAGCATAGCCACACTACTTGGAAGATACTGTACTATACTTCATTTATTTCTTCCTTTTAAGTGACAATATTCAGATGTTCCCCTATTTTAAAGGGCTCTTTATTAATATTACCATGACAAGTAAGGGCTAAATCATCTCTTAGAAAGATTCTAACTAGGGCTGATCATGTTTCCTCCATCTCTCTCTCTCTCTCTCTCTCTCTCTCTCTGTCTCTCTCATAAAGATAAGCATATCCACTCTACAATATCAGAATTCATCCCGAATTTATTAAAAAGTAAGAAAGATCCTAGTATGCCACTCTGGGTTTCTGGCATTCAGAATAAATTCCAAACTGATAAAATAGAATTGCTCATCTCTAGTATGTATATTTATACATATCTCCTTCTGCTTAAAAAATTTGCTAGTTTTTATGCACAAGTTTTTGGTGGAATCCTGAAACTGTTCAATCAGTGCTTTTTCATAATAAGATTGTTATCTGTTGTTGTGCTTGCTTCCCCAAATAATGCTTCTCTGGAAAAAAGACATGTAAGCTTTCCCAGAAGCCCAGAGGTGCATTTCTTGGCCTACAATACTCTGCCCGCATACTATGCACACTAGGAGCTCTCTGTAATCAGAAACCATATCCCCACAAAAATTAGGATTCAAACTTTTTGAGACATTTGGCAGGAATTTTGATTAGGTAGAATTGATTCACTCATCTTTGTGTTATATCCATGCCAGTATTTGCTGACAAAATGCTAAGAACATAGATCTGTAAGAATTAAAGACGCAGGACATTAAATGTTTCATTAAAACAGCATAGTGCCCAATAAAAATATGTAGTGTAGCTTTACAAAATCAAATTTAAAATAGTATATGATTTATTACATGTTCATAGTGCAGTAAAACTGATGAAATATTATCCTTTTTAATGCTCTGACCACATTCAGGTGACAATGGCGAAACAATACTGTCACCTGGCATCTGTTGTGTAAGTCTCAGCTGGGCTACATGGCAGACTTTGACCTAGCTATCAGATGAGGACACAGCTTGTTCTATCATCATCTGACAGCCATGCCCAGGAGTTATCTGACAGAGTTATCTGACATGTCCTGGACAATCTAATTTAGTAGGAGAAAGTATTCTTTTACACTGTAATTGTACTTCTTGCCATAACAGGAATAGATCTTATATAGATCTGAATGTGAATTACTGCTAATGCAGCTTATTGGATTGTAACTATGTAAAAAGTATGACATAACTATATTATAACATGTTAAAAAAACATGTTTAATCTGTAAATACACACAAAGACAAAATGGTTGGTACCCTTCGGTTAAAGAAAAAAGCCTCAATGCTCAATGACTTGCTCAAAAATAACTTGGAACCGACAAAACTAGTAATAAAAATGTACTAAATCAGCTAACTAAAATCAGACATTACTGGACTTTATCATCGACATTCTAGATAATAATAACTTACCCTTTCAAAACACTTATTGATAGGAATCACCCGATGTTCCTTTTTCATTGAAGATGAATTAGCTTCTAATGATATAGTCTTCATCTATAGGATCCATCCATCTTATGGACTGGGCCCCAGGTACTTAAACATATTAATAATTAGATTTGCATATGGTTTTCACCTATAGGTCCCATCCATCTTATGGACTCGGCCCTAGGTCTTAAAGATATCTCTAAC
>ONZH01011529.1:0-51787 GCA_900303285.1 Rhinella marina
TACAATTATTCATGGGGCACTCCGATATTCTACAAGTATTCATGTGCAGCTATTTTTGGGCGCCCTCTAGCTGTGGTTCTGGGGAAGTGGTTAGTGTTTGAGGGTCGAGATTATCTCTAAATGACAACATAGAACCTGCGGCACAAAGGCTCTGCTCTAGGTTCTCCAAGTGCCGGTGTTACACTGCACACTGGATGGCAGTGTCCACCATACAGACTATATGTGAGGTCAGAGGTGATGAGACGCAGGTATATAATGACCACACGGGGCCCAGGAGCTGCCAGATGTGTGAGCATCTGCCTGAGGAGCAGGCCACTGAGGTGTTTACACTTTTTATGGGGTCCTTCATCAGTCCGGCACATGTCATATTAGGGGACCGGAGCAGGCCACACTGGTGGGTGTGGTCGAGATGACCACTAAACACCTGGTCTGTATATGGATGTGAAGAGGTAGATAGGGCACAGCACACATCACTTGCCTGGTGACCATCTTATACCCGTCATTCATCTTGTTCCTCATGTCAGACATCTTGCTGATGTGGCAGAGAGAGAAATACAGACGTGTTATCTGGTATACCGCTATAAAGACACCACATGTTACACGCCACATGCCATAACTCAACACACAAAGCATGATTTCTTTCTACTTCCACTATGTAACTCTGTGACCTCCACAAGATCAGAATACTCCTCTCCTGAAATGCTCTGTGCTGCTGGGAGGACCTTGCTCCTTCCACTATGTAACCCTCAGTCTGTGATCTCCCACATGATCAGCACACTCCTCTCCTGAAATGCTCTGTGCTGCTGGGAGGACCTTGCTCCTTCCACTATGTAACCCTCAGTCTGTGATCTCCCACATGATCAGCACACTCCTCTCCTGAAATGCTCTGTGCTGCTGGGAGGACACTGCTCCTTCCACTAGGTAACTCTCAGTCTGTGACCTGCACATGATCAGCACACTCCTCTTCTGAAATATTCTGTGCTGCTGGGAACTCTGCTCCTTCCACTATGTAACTCTCACCCTGTGACCTGCACATGATCAGCACACTCCTCTCCTGAAATACTCTGCACTCCTGTGGACCCTGCCCCATCCACTATGTAACTCTCACCCTGTGACCACCTCAAGATCAGCACACTCCTCTCCTGAATTCCTCTGTGCTCCTGGGAGGACCCTGCTCCTTCCACTAGGTAACTCTCAACCTGTGACCTCCACAAGATCAGCACACTCCTCTCCTGAAATCCTCTGTGCTCCTGGGAGGACCCTGCTCCTTCCACTATGTAACTCTCAGTCTGTGACCTTACCACATGATCAGCACACTCCTCTCCTAAAATCCTCTGTGCTGCTGGGAGGACACTGCTCCTTCCACTATGTAACTCTCATCCTGTGACCTTACCACATTATCAGCACACTCCTCTCCTGAAATACTCTGTGCTGCTGGGGACCCCCTCCTCACGTTATGACTTTGCATATAACATCAGAGGAGATACTTACCTGACGATCCTCTTACTCTCCTCCTGGCGATCATCATCATGGCTGAAATGACGTGAATACAGAGAGTGAAGGTTCATGTGGACTAAATGGTTTCCGCTGAGGTCAGGAGTATATCATGGAAGTCACTGCTCTCATGGGGAGGGCAAAAGTTTATCCTTCCTTATGGAGCAGAGCTGCAGTATAAAGCATAGACAATGCAGCTGAGCAGGAGTCACTGATCATAGCTGTGCCCTGATGTGGCAGAGCTGGAAAGCTGCAGGGCTGTGTTTGTCATATAACACATTAGGTTCAGATTCAGCTCTGCTCCATCTGTGGGGAGGACACTATTGACGGGCGGGGGCTGACGGGTGTACACCCTTTGTACCATTTAGCACATGTCCTGTCATATATGTATCAAGAGCAGGACATACCAGTAACACGCAGTCCCGTCGTCTATGTCATCCTCTGCCCTGCAGGGGGCGCCATGGACATAGCAGACATCTTGATACACATCGTATTCAGTCCTCTATTATCAATCCAGTAAAAAAACACAACATGCAAAATCCCACCCCTTTCACATCACTGCAAACCAGAGATAGGTGACTATCATGACCACACCGTGGCCCCTGATCTGTGGTCACCGGCCCCTTGAAAATGCCAGCTTTGATCGATTAGGACATAGGCTAGAAAATGAGGACTACCCTTTAAGGGGCAGTGATCATTAGATTCCATTAAGTCACATGGGAGCCCCAATAATACACCCTGCCTCCAGGATGATGGTCTCATGCCATGTTGTCAGCCATGCTGGTTGTCACCGATACCATATTCAGCCATATTGGTTGTCACCTACACCATATTAGTTGTCACCTATGCCATATTCGGCCATACTGGTTGTCATCAAAACCATATTCGAGTCATAACATCAGTTCTTCTGGAGCATTTATTAAAGGGAGGATTTAGATTTGCTTTAAGGGAGCTCCACTTCTAGCTCATCTTGTGACAATAGGTAACTATGGTAACGCTAGGACCCAGAATGGAGGAGTCGTGGTGCTCGGTGCCACCTGTAGGTTAGGAGCACCATCTGTAGGACTGCTGCTGCTGTGTGTTCCTGCTGTGCTAGAGGCTGTGAGAGCTGCCCCAGTCAGGAGACTTCACGTCGTGGCATTAGACCAGAGCTCCACAGCAATATGGCGTCACCCACAACTCCCCGCACCTCAGGTTATACCTACTGGAAAAAAAATAGTAACCGTGTGTCCAATGGAAAAAAGCCTGAGCACGCAAGTAGATGAAGGGGATATTACAGGAGGGAGGGCAGGGGGGCTACAGTGGAGCAAGTGGTTGTGGTGATCGCTCAGACACCCTCGCTGCTTTCATAGAGTGCATGTGCCCCAAATCCTTGCCATGGGGTGTGCAGTTGTGTGTGTTATACCAGGGCTGGGGGGCACGATGGGGGGGGGCACACTGTAATCCCTGGCTGCAATGCAGAGGAATACAGCTCAGGCTCCATCTACTGGCAGGTGGAGAAAAAGTGCAACTAAGTAAATATCCACCTAGAGCGAGGTGTGGGTGACAACCAATATGACCCCTATGACGCACCCCGAGATGACACACCACGCAGGTCACCCCAGGATGGCACACTATGAAGGTCACCCCAATACGACACACCACACGTCACCCCAAAACTGCTACCTGGACAGCAAGGAGCACTGGCTGTTATTATCCCCCTCTCCCCCATCATCTTCACTGTTATAATCCTCCCCATCATCTTCATCCCTGAGGGCAGGAACACATCATCATCATCAACATGAAACAGTATCACATGGCTTAGATACATCACCTCATGGCATTACAACATTTAGTAGGATTAGATACATTGGATCATAGTATCACAAATGATAGGATTAAATACAGCTCAGCAGACAGTATCACACATGATAGGATTAGATACACAGCTCAGCAGACAGTATCACACATGATAGGATTAGATACACAGCTCAGCAGACAGTATCACACATGATAGGATTAGATACACAGCTCAGCAGACAGTATCACACAAGATAGGATTAGATACACAGCTCAGAAGACAGTATCACACAGGATAGGATTAGATACACAGCTCAGCAGACAGTATCACACAAGATAGGATTAGATACACAGCTCAGCAGACAGTATCACCAACAGGATAGGATTAGATACACAGCTCAGCCGACAGTATCACACATGATAGGATAAGATACACAGCTCAGCAGACAGTATCACACAGGATAGGATTAGATACACAGCTCAGCCGACTGTATCACACAGGATAGGATTAGATACACAGCTCAGCAGACAGTATCACACATGATAGGATTAGATACACAGCTCAGCAGACAGTATCACACATGATAGGATTAGATACACAGCTCAGCAGACAGTATCACACATGCATAGGATTAGATACACAAGCTCAGCAGACAGTATCACACAGGATAGGATTAGATACACAGACAGTATCACGTGATAGGATTAGATACACAGCTCAGCAGACTGTATCACACATAATAGGATTAGATACACAGCTCAGCAGACTGTATCACACAGGATAGGATAAAATAGACAGCTCAGCAGACAGTATCAGACATGATAGGATAAGATACACATCTCAGCAGACAGATTCCCATATGATAGAATTAGATACAGTAGCCAGTATCACATATGCTTAGATACATTAGCTTAGCAGCACAGTGTGACACATGATAGCCCTGGCTATGACTGTAAGCTCCTGGGACAAGGCCTGATATGCCCCCTGCCCCGCACCCTCGGCTCTCCTGGACTCCACCTTCACTACAGGTGCACTTCGCAGTAATTAGCCGCCTCCCTGTTATTTATGAGGCTCATCTGCTGCCAACTGCACATTACCGTCTATTACAGGAGGTTTAGTGCCAGGAGCGAGGCGCACAGGGAGGCGCGAGGTTCTAACAGCTCCTGAGTGATACATCAGTCTGTAACAATGTACAACCGTCCACCCTCATCTAATCATCTGCTGCCTCCATCACATTACTGAGAGGAGAGGCCCCAAACCTAATTATGAAGAAACAGTCACTTAGTAATACAAACTTCACGTTTCTCTTTTTATGCCTTTCCTGCTCTCTGGATGAAGCCTGCAGTGTAAAGAATGGGGGTGTTCATTCTGGTTGCACGTAACCAAGACAACCAGAATACAAACCTCTTTGATTTACACTGCAGGCTGCATCCAGAAAAAAAGTGGAAAATAGTATCAGTCTATTCTGCTTAGCTCACAGAGCATTGTCTACTGTAGACTGATACGATTGTATCCGGTCTGGTCAATGCTCTCTCAGTAAGAGAAACAGATTGGACTCCAGACTGACACATTGTAACAAACTACAGGAGGGAACTGTGCGGCTGCTGCTGTCTTTAGCTCACAGAGCGTTGTCTAGACTGATACAATTGTATCCAGTTGTTATGAGGGAATAGGACGGGTTCCCGGCTTTTCAATGGATCGGTGCTTGATGTAATAGGTGTTAGCTGCAGGTGGAGTGTAATATATGAGGATTTTGCTCTGTGAGGCATCAGTTATACCCGATGTGTAGCAGAGGAGACTCCGGGCGCAGTGTACGGGGCATCGATCTGGACTTCGCCTGCAACGAGCAGCAACCATGCGCCAATGACAAGCGGCGGCAGCAGCAAAGCTCCCATCAATTTCCAGACCATTAGACGCTGTGGAGATGTCGCTTGTCATTACTCTCAGATCAAAGATGTTTTCACACGGCGCGATCAGGCTGTAAATCACAGTCAGAAATATTCCCCTACAGCTCGGGGGAGAGGGGTTTGCAATCTCCCAAAAATTGCTACACATTTAATGTAATGCTGTTCGAGCAGTCACCTCACTCCGAGGGTAAAGGATTCTGCTCTGCCTTTATTCGTGTCAGTCTGCCACCGTATTTTTTTGCATTCTGTTCCTGAATCTGGGGGCTCAAAATGAGCAGTATTATATATCTTGCTTTGATAAAGCACGGGATTGTGGGAAGGCACCGAAAAGGGGACAGTGAATGGTAAGATGAATATAAAATCAACCAGCCAAGTAACATGTCACATACATGGCCGCCATGTGTGGAGGCCTCCAGGGCTCCACCTGTCATTGGCCAGATGCTGGTTGCTTGCTTTACTGCAGCTTTGGTCTTCTGGTGTACATCCATTCTGCTACATTGGCTTTGCATGATCTGCTCTGCAACATCTACTCTGCTAATCTGCTCTGCTACACCCACTCTGCTATATTTGCTCTGCAACATCCACTCTGCTAATCTCCTATGCTGTATTTGCTCTTCTACATCCACTCTGCTACATTGGCTCTAATAATTCCACTTTCTACATCCACCCTGCTACATCCTGTTATATCTGCTCTGCTACATCCACAGTTTTGTATCTCCTTTTCTATATCCACTCGACTACATCTACACTGCTACATCTGCTCTGCTGCATCTACTCTTCCTACATCTGTACTACTACATCTGTTCTGCTACTTACATTCTCCTACATTCACGCATTTACTTCTGCTATACTACTTACACTTTTCTACATCCACTCAGCTGCATCCTATTATACCTTCTCTACTACATCCACTCTGCTCAATCCACTCTGCTACATTCACACTGAATAGATATCTGGCTGATGACAATTAATAGATTTGCCATTGCTGACAGTACCACTGCCTTTCTTCCATCTTCTTCTTCCCATTGCCAAACAACAGAAAGTATCAGAGTGGATATTGCAGAGCAGATGTAGCAGTGTGACTGTAGCAGAGCAGGTGGAGGAGAGAAGATTTAGCAGGAAAGATGCTTGAGTCCAGCAGCAGAGCAAACATGAAAATATCTTTACTTTCCATGTATGATTGATCCAGAGGAAAACAAAAAGCCATGTGGATAATTTTCTTCGATCAGTAATCCATCATCCTGCTTCCTTATGAACTATCACTCCCAGTAACATTAGTCATGAGATAAATATCAAGGCCTTTTTGGTATAGTTCTTTGTGTTTATCATGAGTCCTTTGTTGGAGTCCTCTAACTGTAAAGAACCCCCTCCCTGTACTTAACCAGGAGCCTCCTTCCCTCCACACACATACATGATCAGCCTTATATTGAAGACTTCATCTAAGGAGATCTCATCTGGATGATATTTAGACATAGGGCTCGGGCTGATCTGCTTAAATGGAAGCCTGGCTACGACTTTAAAGGGGTTGTCCATCAAAAATATTCTACCCTTTTCAAACCAGCACCTGGATCTGAACATTTTGTAATTGCATGTCATTAAAAATTTAGCATAGCCTCTGAGTTCAATAACATGTATCTGTATAGCGCCACCTGCTCTTTGTTTCTTTTCTGATTCCTTTGTCTTGCACACTGAGATGGTCGCACATGCTCAGTTTCATCCTTCAACTGCCTCCTGAGTTGTGATAGGGAGTGATGAGACATGCCTCCTGAGCTGTGATAGGGAGAGCATGGACACGCCTCCTGAGCTGTGATAGGGAGAGCTGAGACACGCCTCCTGAGCTGTGATAGGGAGAGCATGGGCACGCCCCCTGAGCTGTGATAGGGAGAGCTGAGACACGCCTCCTGAGATGTGATAGGGAGAGCATGGACACGCCTCCTGAGCTGTGATAGGGAGAGCATGGACACGCCCCCTGAGCTGTGATAGGGAGAGCATGGACATGCCTCCTGAGCTGTGATAGGGAGAGCTGAGACACGCCTCCTGAGCTGTGATAGGGAGAGCTGAGACACGCCTCCTGAGCTGTGATAGGGAGAGCTGAGACACGCCTCCTGAACTGTGATAGGGAGAGCATGGACATGCCTCCTGAGCTGTGATAGGGAGAGCTGAGACACGCCCCCTTAGCGGCAGCAGAAAAGACACTCCCCTTGAGCTGTCAGCTTGATATAAATGTAGCAGATCAATGAATGTGGAGATCTCTGGATCCATGTGAGGTACAGGGCTGGTTCTAGTTTTGTTAGAAAGAGGTTGCCATGTACTATATGATGTCTGATTTTCATTTTTACATTAATCATCAGATAACCCCTTTTCATGTGCCCTAAGATATTCATTTGCATTTGCTTTTGGAGCCTCTGCCTGGCATTGAGGTGGGCTGCATAAACTATATATTTCTTATATATTACAATATATTCCTGCAGGCTGAAGACAAGCTGCAGACACAAGATGCAAGAAGACAGTGAGACTATATCAAATATCACAAGATCATCCCCAGAGAAGCCAGAGTGACGCTGTCCAAGATGAAAGCTGCCGAATTTTGGCAGCAGGAAATATGAGACAATACTGAAAATTGGGGTCCATGGTGGACCCAAGTCTGGATGAGCTCAATGTTTACAGTGCTGGTTGTCACATTTCACATCTGGGGACTTTAAGGGCCGCCTCATCTCCTCTGCTTGAAGGATGTGCTGCATTTGATTCATGTTCCCTGTCGGTCGGCTGGTGATTATCATTCACATTCAGAGGAAGCTTTCTTGTAAGAAACACGGAGTCTCCGCTGGGCTGTCACACAAAATGGAAGAGAGCGAGACCCGGCGGGCGAAAGATTCAGAAAATGAAAGTCTCTCTGAAAATGTTAATCGCTGCTAAAAATGGAATAATCAAGAATGAGAAGACAGCTGTCCAGCCGCGATTACTAAAACATGAAAGTGTCAAGAAAATTTCCACTTCTGAGCAAAAACAGTCTGGAAAATATAAGGAGACTGTTATAAACCCTTTAAATTACTCATCTTGTATCTTATACTCCAGTCACATCTGGAGCTGCATTCAAAATTCTTCTGGTTTTTTTGTAATGTTAGGATCTGCTCAGAAGTAATAGACCCTAGTGGTAAGTGATCGAATCCAAAGTTGCCTCCAACTGACTTGTAGGCCCATTGTTGTGTCAAAGCCTGGACCACTGGAGAATCCTCTGGTACTCTCGTAGGATCGTCCAGCCCTGATCTACCTGTGCTAGTTAATGAGATGCCGCCTACTCATGGTGAGCCTTGAAGACTCGTCTACTGTAAGGATCACATTAAGCCAAGACTTCCTCCACCATTCCTTGGACCTGTTGTGAGTAGACCCAGCTCCCTCAAACAGCCAGATGTGTCCTGAAAGAACAGAATAGTAAAGAGGACAACCAGAAAGGAGATGGTCTCAATGCATCTAAAATGAAAAATAAAGCAACTTTGCTTGAAATCTTAATTAAAAACTTCCTATTGTTTGGTGTTTACATCCCCTAGGCAAACCTATCTGTCTCCATGGTAACATACCACAAACAAACTCTATGTAGTCTGATCCTGCAGTCATACTCCCATCTCCTACTTCTCGCCTACCTATGAGATGTCTGTCTGAATAAAGTAGGGGACAGATGGAAGAGCGTATGACTGCAGAATCAGACTACACAGGGTTTGACTGTGGTCTGTTACCATGGAGACACATAGGTTTGCACAGGAGCTGTAGAGACAAAATGATAGGATCTGCATTTTAAGTAAGACGTATTGGAACTTTGCTTCTTCTCCGCTTCATTTTAGATGGCAATTGGGGGGGTAAATCGAGAAATCTGGGAAAGGATGGTGGACTTAGTCTTTAAAGAGGAGACGCAGTATTGAGTACTGGCAAAAGAGTAGCACCATTTAAAGGGGCAGCTTCAAACCCTGAACTATAGAGGTGAAGGAAATGAGGAAGAGGACAACAGGCAACCAGTTGGATCATAGGAATAGCTGTTCAGGAGCCAAGAAGTAGATGAGATGTACAGTGAAGTCTTGAAGAAGGCGTTGACACCAGGTTAAGGAAGGGAATGCTGCAGGTTCACCAAGACCTCACCAAGATTGTTCTAGCATTTACTAAGGAAAGACTGTAACCCTTCAGGCATACATTTATACAGAGTACCGATCCCTCTGATAGACCAGCCACTTGTACATTACCTTCTGAAAGCCCTCTCTCCTGAGTGCAGGTTCTGGTGGGATCTTCCCGGGGACACGGCCGAGTTATGACTCAGTCCAGAAAGCAAGCTATCCGTCTCCAGATGGAAGTTGCTATCCACTTCACTTCTCATGTTGGAATGGTCCCAAAAATCTCCGTCGTTCCAGACCCCCACCGACCCGTCCATGGTCTGGTACCTGATCTCGATACTAACGCTGGTCTGAAACACATGAAGAAAATCTGTTGAGTGGAACATCATCTCATGGTGGGAAGATTTTTTTAAATACTTTCATCTTTGATCCATCTAAAAATTTACTAAAATTTTTTCACCAATTTTTGAATCTGATTACTTAACCATGGCGATCTTTTAAACCCCACCCCTTTCCTGACAAGGAACGCCCCATTTTTGTACACCTATCAGCCTTAACTCCACCCCCGAGGTCTGGTTCTTAAGTCTGTACCATGAAAATCTGGGCTTGATGACAACTTAGGGGCACACCCCCATACCTCCCCACTCACGGGACATTTGAAGCCCCATCTTCAATCCAGTAACGGGCACATCTGAAGTCCCGCCTTCTATGAGACGCATTTTGTAGGACAACACCACAAAAAGAATGACAGGACTGGGCGACACCTTCAACTATAAGCCTATACTGTAGTCACATGACTGGCGTAAACACATGGAATATATACTGTCGGATAGGACGCCATATTTGTGGAGCCCCTGGTCACTTTTTCTAACATTTTTCTGGGATTGTACAAATCCTCACACCAGAATATATTGAGTAACATTTTTTGGGCGTATAAAAATTCCTACTAAATTATTACAAGCAAAACACAGGATTGTATAAATATTCACCCCCTCAATAAAAAATGTACGTAAAGATGCTAATTGTGCAAATAGGCCCCCGGCATGACTGACGATGCGTACAAACTGGGGACCAGCTTTCATACATCCGTCTTTCTTCTTACTATCATCATGATGTCTAAGGGTGTGAATACTTATGCATGTCACAATTTTCTGTCGTCTCACTTTAGAACGAACCCCGGCGCTGGAGACTGATGGATATTTTAAGTCTCGGCAGAGAATTTTGTATCTTTTCAGCTTTAAGTTTAAGATTTTTTGTATCTATGGCAACACGAAGGAGGTAATTACTGTCCAAAAATAATCCGTCCACTGAGGAGAACATAAGAATTCTCTGGTCCCATACCACTGTCCAATGGTCCGCCAGATGGTATCACACAAGATAGGATTAGATACAAAGCTCAGCAAAGAGTATCACACAGGATAGGATTAGACATACTGCTCAGCAGACAGTATAACACATGAACAAATTAGATACACAGCTCAGCAGACAGTATCACACATGATAGGATTAGATACACAGCTCAGCAGACAGTATCACACATAATTGGATTAGATACACAGCTCAGCAGACAGTAAGTATCACACAGGATAGGATTAAATACACAGCTCAGCAGAAAGTAACACACATGATAGGATTAGATACACAGCTCAGCAGACAGTAACACACATGATAGTATTAGATACATAGCTCAGCAGACAGTATCACACAGAATAGGATTAAATACACAGCTCAGCAGGCAGTATCACACATGATAGGATTAGATATACAGCTCAGCAGGCAGTATCACACATGATAGGATTAGATATACAGCTCAGCAGGCAGTATCACACATGATAGGACTAGATACACAGCTCAGCAGACAGTATCACACATGATAGGATTAGATATACAGCTCAGCAGACAGTATCACACATAATAGGATTAGGTACACAGCTCAGCATATATACCTCCCAACTTTTGAAGATTGCAAAGAGGGACAATGGACATCACGGCAGTTTTTTTTATACTAGGCCACGCCTCTAACTCCGCCCAAAGCATAATTACTGGAGCCCCTGCGGCAATTTTTTTCTTGCGTTTCAATGTCCATATAAATATTAGCACATAAATCATCAGATTATAGATATTTTAAGGTACAAATTGCACCAAATAATGAAGTTCTGGTCTAATATACAGGTAGAAACCATACAAACACTTAAGTAAGGAGCAATTTAGTAAATTTATTAATGCACAGTTATGCATTAATTCCCCAGGTCAAAAAGAGGGACATTTAATGATCAAAGAGGGACAGAGGGACTTGGGTCAAAAAGAGGGACGGTCCCTCCAAAAGAGGGACACTTGGGAGGTATGCAGCATATAGTATCATACATTATAGGATTAGATACAGTAATTAAGCAGACAGTATCACACACAATAGGATTAGATACACAGCTCAGCATATAGTATCATACATTATAGGATTAGATACAGTAATTAAGCAGACAGTATCACACGTGATAGGCTTAGATATATTGGCCTATTAACAGAATCCCACACATGGTTTGTTATTGTTACAATGTATCATCCAGGGGCGTTGCTAGGCTTCACCATTTGGGGCCTGGGCCTTGGTTGTTTTGTCCCAGGCCCCGAATGTCCTGCCTGTCTGATAGATACAACTGTCCTCAGGACGGCAATACAATTGAATCTAATGCACTGAAAGAGCTGAAGGACCTGTGGTGACATCACCGTCATGTGATCAGTGTGGCAGTGGTTGAGAAGAACCTGCGATGATATCACCATCATGTGACCAGTGCAGGAGAGGACAGCAATGAAGAGGAGAAGTCCTGGTGGAATAAGCTGTGGTGAGGTCTGCTACATGAGGTCTGTACATTTCAATAGGACGTTTTGATTGGTGAGCCCTATATTTAAGGAGAGCTGTGCCCCCAGATGAAGGTTTTGCCGAAATGTGCGTTGGGGTGTGCGGTTCTCCCGAGGTGATTACGTATTATGGGTAGAGGGCTATTTATGGCTGCTTTATGGTTTAGCACTGGGTATTGATTTATACTATTATGTGCTGTTTACTATTCATTACATACCCTACAGTCTCTATAGCCGCCCTCCATTCAGACCCTACCCCCATATTCCCCCTCGGGTAGTACCGCACTTTACATTGATGTGATTCATCTCTTTTTATTATGTGTTTGAGCTATGAGGACTAAGCGTCTTTATGTTGTTCTGCTCATCCAGAGTCAGCTCGGCATTGAGGAGTTTTCTTTGTGTTTAGATATATTTTCCCTTCTTTTAGGGCGCTGAATAGTGTCGAGCGAAGGGAGCTTCTGATGCTTCATCCAAAGTCGCTTTGTTCTAGACTTCGGAATAATACCGTCTCCGTACACTATTAGAAAGTTTGGGCTCAGATGATCTGAAGTCACTTATTCGTGAAGTTGCGCGTGACTTCGTTGAATAACTTCGGTGGTTAATTTCTAAAGTGGAAAACCACTTTAAGACTTGAAAACAAACTCGGCTTCTGTTCCGAGGTACTAGTTCTCTGGTTTTCCACTTTAAAAATCAACTACCGAACTTATTCAACAAAGTGACACGCGACTTCACGAATAACTGACTTCGGCTCATCGGAGCCCACACATTCTAATAGTGTACGGAAACGGATACATTATTATTCCAAAGTCTTGAATGAAGCATCTGAAGCTTGCTTCACTCATCACTAATGCTGATATTAATAATACATGAGGAGAGGAAAGTGAAGGGAGATGCAGAGCAATGCATATAAATACTGGGGGCACTACAGGGTGAGCATTATAACAGTAGGGGCAGTATAAATACTGGGGGCACTATAGGTGAGCATTATAACAGTAGGGGCAGTATAAATACTGGGGGCACTATAGGGTGAGCATTATAACAGTATGGGCAGTTAATAAATACTGGAGGGCACTTCAGGGGGACCATTTAACAGTAGGGGCAGTGTAAATACTAGGGGCACTACAGGGTGAGCATTATAACAGTAGGGGCAGTATAAATACTAGGGGCACTACAGGTGAGCATTATAACAGTAGGGGCAGTATAAATACTAGGGGCACTACAGGGTGAGCATTATAACAGTAGGGGCAATATAAATACTGGGGCACTATAGGGTGAGCATTATAACAGTAGGGGGCAATATAAATACTGGCGGCACTACAGGCGCGAGCATTATAACAGTATGGGGCAATATAAATACTGGAGGCACTACAGGGTTAGCATTCTAACAGTAGGGGGCAATATAAATACTGGCAGCACTATAAGGCGAGCATTACAACAATAGGGGACAGTATAAATACTGGGGGCACTACAGGGGGAGCATTACAACAACTGTGGGGGCATTTTAAATCCAGGGGACATTATAGGCGGTCTTATTACTACTAGGAGGGACTTATAGATCTGCATTATTTCTACTAAGAGCACTATGGGGGGCCTTATTAATACTGAGGGGTCTGTAGAGAGCTTTATTACCACTGGGGGAACAATAGGGGGGCCTTATACTAATTGGGGCTCTGTGAGGGCATTATTAATACTGGAGGGCTCCGCTGTGTTTATGTCAGTATAAAGGAGGCTGTCAGGGAGACTGCATAAAGATGGGGATGGGGTGTCACAATGTGATGAGAGGTTTTTCCTAAACGTAGAAAATCCCTTTAAGGATATCTTCACATGTATCGTTTTTATAGCTCATCAGGCGGTAGCTGTGAACACGACTTCAAACACTAGGACTGCAGTGAACGCATCGTCTAGATTCTCAGAGAAGACAAATTGGTCAAACAGAATTAATTTTTCAAAGTTTATACAATAGAAGAAAAAGACAATCTGAGAGAAATATTCTCAACCACCGCGGGAAAAGAACCGGAGGCATTTATTCTAGGTTACCATAGTAACGGGATATGATAACTGATAGAACTTTACACTTCATCTCGTCCACCAGCCCTCTCGAAATCCAACGTAGATTGTAGAAGTGGGTTCACAAGACAGATCTCTAGATGTCACCACTGGCAGAGGACGATGGACAGCAAAGAAAGACATGACAGGATCCTAGACTCGATGACATTCACCTGACATCTGATGAGGGGAGTGAGGCTTTATCATCTTCTGGACATAATACAAGAAGGCCCAACGCATTGGAGAGGAAACAGATGGAGACAAGACTCGTGAAGACATCATTGAGAAGTCTAAAGACCCAAACAAAAGACTGCTCATATGGTCACTAGGAGACAAGTAGTCAATGAAGCAAGTCTCACGATACAATGGACAGCGGAGAAAGACGCAAGGGGATCCTTGACTAGATAAAGATCCTTGAGCAGAGTGAAGTTTTATCCTCTTCTGGACTTAATACGAGAAGACCCAACTCATTGGAGAAGAAATGTAAGGTGTGAAGATATGAAATATAAAGGGACAGAGGATGGCCAGCACCATAACAGAGGGAGGCAAGACTCACGAAGACGTCATTGAGAAGTCTAAAGACCCAAGACTGCTCATAAGGTCACTAGGACACAAAATAGACCTCTTGATGTCACATACGAATATGAATAGAACACATAAAATGTAGTCTCTTCCTCCAGCACTCTCAAAATCTAAAGTAGACAGTAGAGGTGGGTTAACAAGACAGATCTCTAGAAGTCAACATTGGTAGAAGACCGCAGACAGCAGGGAAAGATGCAAGAGGATCCTTGACTAGATGACGGAAGAGCTTCTACCTGACGAGCAAAGTGTAGAATTATCATCATCTGGACATGATAGAAGAAGACTCAACTCATTGGAGAAGAGATATAAAGTTGGAAGATATGAAACAAACAGAGGACGAGGATGGCTGGCATCACAATGGATGGAGACAAAAAGAGGGGCTCAGAGGGGCCCAAATAGACCTGGTGTCACATAAGAATAGTAATATAGAACTTAAAACTTTGTCTCCTCCAGCAAAGGTAGGTTATCGACAGATTTCTAGATGTCACCACTGGTAGAAGACTATGGATCCCAGGGAAGACACAAAAAGATCCTTGACTAGATGAAGGCAGATCTTCTACCTGAGTGAAGTCCAGACATGACAAAAGACCCAACTCATTAGAGATGAAATTTAGGGTGGGAAATATAAAGAGAAAAGAGAAAGAGAATGGCCGGTACCAGAAATGATGGAGACAAATATAATGAAGACATCATTGAGAAACTTGATGACCAGAACATAAAACAGGGGACATTCTGAAGGAATTCATAGAGTCAATAAGAGCTCAAATCAACCTGACAACATATAAGAACATTAAAGAAGAACTCCTGCAAAAAAAAAAATATTCTCTGACCTGTTAGAAAGGTGCATGATATAATCTGTAGTGAATGCAATCTTCTTATCAGAGACTGTATTTGTGAGTTATCCCCTCTCTTCTAATTGTAGCTGGGTCATGTGACCAACTCCCTGACCTCCAACTGACCCAGAACAGGAAGCCAGTTACTTCTCTATTCATTCCTATGAGACTCGGAGTGAGGCTCCCATAGGAATGCATAGAGAATTAGACTTCCTGTCCACACATAAGATGCTGTGTGAGTTGGTGGGTCTGATAGCTGGTCACATGACACAGATGAGAAACATTAGGGAGATATAACTCACAAATACAGACACTGGTAAGAAAATGACATTCACTACAGATTACATCATGTACATTTCTAGCAGCACATGGAATACATTTTTTTTTGCGATAGTTCTTCTTTAATATAGCACTTGAAAGGTTGTCTCCTCAAAATCCAAAGCAGACGATAGATTTGGGGCAATGAGACAGATTTCTAGACCACCACTGAAAAGACCATGGATGACGGCAAAGTAAGTGGATAAAACCAGAGCTTTAATCTAACACATGAATGAAGCCGTTTTAATTTTCTAGACATCTAGCTAGAAGACCCAGAGAAGTTTGAAGACCCAAATCTTTAGAAAAGATGTATATATTGGGAAGAGGTGAAGCAAAACGAAAAAGATGAGCAGTACCAAGATGGATGTTGAGAAGTCTGGAGACCCAAGACAGGGGATATTCTGGGAGACCATTGCTGATAAAGTAACTAGGGGTGGACATTGAACTGATGATACAGGACTATGCATCTTCCACAAGGACCTTCAAAATCCAAAGTAGACAGTAGGAGTAGGTCCGTGAGGAAGATCTTCAGATGACAACATTGGTGGAAGTTCAAGAACGTAGTTTACTTGGCCAGTTAAAGCCAGAACATCTACCTGACGCATAAATAAGCAGAGTGAAGCTTTATTATTTCCTGAACATCTCACAAGAAGACTTCTTTAGAAAAGAGGATTATGGTGAGTGGAGTTGAATCAAAGTGAGAAGGATGACAACCGAGAAGCAAGAAGAATTTAAGATAGGGGACATTCTGGAGGAACACTACTCATATGGTCACAAGTAGTGTTGGGCGAGCAGGCCGAACACCGTGTGTGCTCGAGCGCTATGCTCGAGTCCCCTCCCCGCACGGTTCTTGGCTGCTATGCAGCCAATCAGCGTGCGGTGAGGTACTGGCATTCACTGTAATGTTGTGGCCATGTTGGCTACTGGCATTACAGTGATTGGCTGTCCGGGAACGCGTGACATGTGACCCGGCTCAGTCTTAGTCAGGGAGAGCTGCTGCAAGGAGGGACAGATAGTGTAAGGATAGAAATTTGTTAGGCAGGGTGAGATTTTCTGTTTAAAAGACCCAAAAGTCCTTTTAAGGGCTATTGTTTCATCTGGCTGCAATATATATATTTTTGGGGGCAAAAATTTGCGCAGAATTGCCTGATCTTAACACCACCTGCGCAGCGTCTGCTGTATAACATTTGTGCATCCTAAATACCTGTGACATCCAGTGTATTTTTTCGCCGTTAGTGATGGCGATATTCCCTGCGCTACGTCTGCTGTATAACGTTTGTGTATCCTAAATACCTGTGACATCCAGTGTATTTTTTTCCGCCGTTAGTGATGGCGATATTCCCTGCGCTACGCCTGCTGTATAACGTTTGTGTATCCTAAATACCTGTGACATCCAGTGTATTTTTTTTCTGCCGCTAATCAAGGCGACATTACCTGCACTACGCCTGCTGTATAACGTTTGTGTATCTAAATACCTGTGACATCCAGTGTATTTTTTTTCTGCCGCTAATCAAGGCGACATTACCTGCACTACGTCTGCTGTATAACGTTTGTGTATCCTAAATACCTGTGACATCCAGTGTATTTTTTTCTGCCACTAATCAAGGCGACATTACCTGCACTACATCTGCTGTATAACGTTTGTGGATCCTAAATACCTGTGACATCCAGTGTATTTTTTTCTGCCACTAATCAAGGCGACATTACCTGCACTACATCTGCTGTATAACGTTTGTGTATCCTAAATACCTGTGACATCCAGTGTATTTTTTTCTGCTGTTAGTGACGGCGATATTCCCTGCGCTACGTCTGCTGTATAACGTTTGAACATACTAAATACTTGTTAAATTCAGAGTAATTTCCTAACAATTTTTCCTCTAAAATCGATTTTATCTTCGGTTTTGCGGGGGTATTCTTGTCATTCCGTAAAAGTGGCCTAATACTCGGACAACATCGATCACAGCAGCGACTTCAGTGTCCAAGATGCATCCAGACATCCTCCCCATGCTGTTCCCTAACCATTCCTGTGGTGTTTCCATCATTTTCTGACCTTTTCCTGTGAACCAGACACCCTCCCCTCTTCAGAGCAGGGGGTGCCTGGTTTAGTGCTCGGGTTCTCCCATTGACTTCCATTTTACTCGGGTGCTCTGTAGAGGACTCGAGCATCACCAAGTGTTCTACCCGAGCACCAGAGCACTTTGGTGCTCGATCAACACTAGTCTCGAGGAATGATGCCCACTTGAAAACACAGAAGAATATCTTCAAGAGACTTGAAAAATGTGTCTCGTTCACCTGGCACATAACTGAGCAGATGAAGATTGATCACCTTTGGGACATCTTACTAGAAGACCCAATTCTTTAAAGAGGATGTTTATGGTGGGAGGAGAATGACCAGTACCAATAATGGATGCAGACAGTTGCGAGAAACATGAAGAAATCATTGGGAAGCCTGAAGACCCAAACCCAATACAGAAGAGATTCTGGGGCTGTGGACCACTGGGGCTGAACCTATCTGATGACACATAAAGATATTTCTACAGTTGGAGCTTTGGCTCTTCTACCAGAACCCTCGAAATCTAAAGCAGACAGTAGAAGTGGGTCAACGAGAAGAATATTTGGACTTTGCCACAGACAGAAGAACAGAGACGACAAGGCAGAGGGTTCCGGGTGAGATAAAGCCAGAGTTTCCATCTGAAGCAGAACTGAGCAGAGTGAAGCTTTCTTTTTTGTGGAAGAACTCCCACAAAAATGTTTATTCCATGTCCTGCCAGAAATGTACATGATGTAATCTGTAGTGAATATCAATTTCTTACCAGTGGCTGTATTTGTGAGCTATATCTCCCTGATGTTTCTCATCTGTGTCATGTGACCAGCAATCAGACCCACCAACTCAGACTTATGTGTGGACAGGAAGTCTAGTCCTCTATGCATTCTTATGGGAGCCTCACTCTCAGTCTCATAGGAATGAATAGAGCAGTAACTGGCTTCCTGTCCTGGGTCAGTTGGAGGTCAGGGAGTTGGTCACATGACCCAGCTACAATTAGAAGAGAGGGGATAACTCACAAATACAGTCTCTGATGAGAAGATTACATTCACTACAGATTACATCATGCAGCTTTCTAACAGGTCAGAGAATAAATTTTTTTTGCCGGACTTCTTCTTTAAGAGGAAAGAAAGAGGAAACCGAAGATGCAGAAGACCAGAGAGAAGAAGATGGAGGCAATCACGAAGAAGACATTGAAAAGCCTGAAGTCTCACACACAGGAAAGAACATGGAGGAACATGTCATATAACTATACACTTATCAGCACTCATCTCTATCCTGTCCTGAAGTTTGTTACAGTGTTTCAGTGCAGGAACAATGTATCGGTTTGAAGGCCAGACTGTCTAGTTCACAGAGAATGGTCTTAATATACAACTGTAACAAACCCTCAGCTGTGAGGATCATTAGATCAGGGTGGCGTTACAATGATACGTACGCGGATGGCAGAGTTGTTGTCATCGATCAGGGTGTCCGTCACTTCCAGCTGCGCCTCTTCGACCACTTTTTGGAGAACCATCCGAAAAGTCCCAATGAGTCTGAAAAGAAAAATGGAAGTGGATCACCCAGCTTTCCAATGATCTGGAAGCGATCTCTGTCATCTCTTTGCTACTTCCCTGCGTGAGTGTCAGTCTTCACTGCACCTCTCGCATTATATTCATGCATAATGAAGGTATGTTCTGTCTGGATGCTGCTGTACATTAGATGGGGAGAAATGTCATAAATGGCCGGAGGACTGGAGGAGTTGTCATAGGGAATACACAAAAGGAGCAGGACCACATGGAGGCTCATGGAATGTGGTGGCGGTGGCCATATTGCGGATGGCGGTTCTATGGTATGCAGCACGGACAGAGCCCTGGAATATCCGCTTTACGGAGCGTTCCTCAGGACGCTGCAGAGTGTGAATAATTGAGGAGGGGCCGCATCAGGTTTTCTGAGGAGATCTTCCCTCCTCCTCGGGATACATATATTTATACCGTCTGCTACAAGCCGGTCATTCATAATTCACCGCTCACTGTCTTCTGCAGCCAACCCAGACTGGAGATGAAAGGGTTAAAGTGGCCAAATCTGCACCCCGGAAAGCATCCGTCACAGTGTGAATGGCGACATGACATGTTATATGGCGGCATCGTATATTGCCTGGACTCATACTGAAGGTTTCCAATGTGCTCGCTTTCCTGTGATGATGTTTCGCTACTGTGTGAATGCGGTTTTGAATCATCATGTCAATTAGTGACATCCACAGTGCCCCCATAACAGAGACATCCACAGTGCCCCATAAACAGAGACATCCACAGTGCCCCCATAACAGAGACATCCACAGTGCCCCCATAACAGAGACATCCACAGTGCCCCCATAACAGAGACATCCACAGTGCTCCATAACAGTGACATCCACAGTGCCCCCATAACAGTGACATCCACAGTGCTCCCATAACAGTGACATCCACAGTGACCCTATAACAGTGACATCCACAGTGCCTCCATAACAGTGACATCCATAGTGCTCCCATAACAGTGACCTCCACAGTGCCCCCATAACAGTGACATCCACAGTGCCCCATAAACAGTAACATCCACAGTGCCCCCCATAACAGTGACATCCACAGTGCCCTATAACAGTGACATCCACAGTGGCCCTATAACAGTGACATCCACAGTGCCCTATAACAGTGACATCCACAGTGGCCCTATAACAGTTGACATCCACAGTGCTCCATAACAGTGACCTCCACAGTGCTCCATAACAGTGACAATCCACAGTGCCCCCATAACAGTGACATCCACAGTGCCCCCATAACAGTGACATCCACAGTGCCCCCATAACAGAGACATCCACAGTGCTCCATAAACAGTGACATCCACAGTGCCCCCATAACAGTGACATCCACAGTGTCCCATAAACAGTGACATCCACAGTGCCCCCATAACACTGACATCCACAGTGCCCCCATAACAGTGACCTCCACAGTGCCCCATACACACATCACATGCCCATAACACTGACATCCACAGTGCCCCCATAACAGTGACATCCACAGTGCCTCCATAACAGGACATCCACAGTGCCCCCCCATAACAGTGACCTCCACAGTGCCCCCATAACAGTGACATCCACAGTGCTCCCATAACAGTGACATCCACAGTGCTCCCATAACAGTGACATCCACAGTGACCCCATAACAGTGACATCCACAGTGCCTCCATAACAGTGACATCCACAGTGCCTCCATAACAGTCACCATCCCACAGTGCCCCCATAACAGTCACATCCACAGTGCCTCCATAACAGTCACATCCACAGTGCCTCCATAACAGTCACATCCACAGTGCCCCCATAACAGTGACCTCCACAGTGCCTCCATAACAGTGACCTCCACAGTGTCCCATAACAGTGACCTCCACAGTGCCTCCATAACAGTGACCTCCACAGTGCCCCCATAACAGTGACCTCCCACAGTGTCCCCATAACAGTGGACATCCACAGTGCCTCCATAACAGTGACATCCACAGTGCCCCCATAACAGTGACATCCACAGTGCCCCCATAACAGTGACATCCACAGTGCCTCCATAACAGTGACATCCACAGTGCCCCCATAACAGTGACATACCACAGTGCCTCCATAACAGTGACATCCACAGTGCCCCCATAACAGTGACATCCACAGTGCCCCCATAACAGTGACATCCACAGTGCCCCCATAACAGTGACATCCACAGTGCCCCCATAACAGTCACCTCCACAGTGCCTCCATAACAGTGACATCCCACAGTGTCCCCATAACAGTGACATCCACAGTGCCCCCATAACAGTGACATCCACAGTGCCTCCATAAACAGTGACATCCCACAGTGCCCCCATAACAGTGACATACACAGTGCCCCATAACAGTGACCTCCACAGTGCCCCCATAACAGTGACATCCACAGTGTCCCCATAACAGTGACCTCCACAGTGCCCCCATAACAGTGACCTCCACAGTGCCCCCCATAACAGTGACATCGACAGTGCCTCCATAACAGTGACCTCCACAGTGCCTCCATAACAGTGACATCCACAGTGCCCCATAACAGTGACATCCACAGTGCCTCCATAACAGTGACCTCCACAGTGCTCCCATAACAGTGACCTCCACAGTGCCTCCATAACAGTGACCTCCACAGTGCCTCCATAACAGTGACATCCACAGTGCCCCCATTACAGTGACCTCCATAACAGTGACCTCCACAGTGCCTCCATAACAGTGACATCCACAGTGCCCCCATTACAGTGACCTCCACAGTGCCTCCATAACAGTGACCTCCACAGTGCCCCCATAACAGTGACATCCACAAGTGCCTCCATAACAGTGACATCCACAGTGCTCCCATAACAGTGACATCCACAGAGCTCCCCCCACCCCCGAGTCCACAGCTTCTGATTCTCTCCTAATCAGCCATGTGATGAGTGACAAGCGGTGACATTACGAGGTGGCGGCCACTTCTTATCTCAATCATTTAATAATTCATCTCCATTGTGTGGCGGGGATCAGATGTCTCTTATTATCCTGACGCCACAACCTTCATTATTTATCACCGGCCTCCATTGTCCGCGCCGCTGCTTGATCAGAGCCTGTAATTAATCGCAGGACACGAGCCTCGGCCTCCATCACATCCCCAAGGAAGCGGATCAGATCTCTTATCAGCCAAGGTCGTCTTATAAAAATATTTAAGACCAAAGTCTACTCTGCTGCTGTTCTTATGCTAGTGTCAGTCCTCACTGTAGTTCTGGCATTGTGTTCATGAACCAGGAAGATCGGGATGAACAGAACATGGGATGCTGTGATATACAGCTAACATTAATGTATTCAATATGATGGCATCCCCCGTCTATATCCGTGGTCACTCTTCGGCCACTCACCTGTTAGTGAAGACTTTGCTGTAGTTAAACACTTGTATTTCCAGCATCTCGTTCCCGTCTATGTTACTGGCGATCGGCCATCGGAAAGTCTGGAAGAAGACAGAAGCGTTATTACCGGGGGCCCAAATGTCACCCCGAGATTTACAGGATAGTCCTGAAATAGCATTCACACACGGGTTCAGTAAGTAAACCAACTCGGCTCTGCTACATACAAAGAGGTTACATTCCCATAATACTGCCATATGCTGCCCTGGCGATATGTAGCGTCTAAGTATATGATGTTCCTGTAAAGAGCCAAATCATACTGCCATAGAGTTCCTCACATAATACTGCCATGCAGTCCCAACATAATACTGCCAAATAGTTCCCCTATAACGCATTTACTTCCCACATAATACAGCCATATAGTTCCTACATAAAACTGCTATGTTGGCACTGCAATACTGTCCCATTCTATAAATCCTTCATAACATGGCCACGCACTGTAGTTCTTATGTAATGCTGTTACATAGTTCTCAGATAGAACTGCCATATACGGTAGTTACCCCATAATACCATTATATAGTTCTCACAGAACATTGTTATATAGTACCCACATAATACTGCCATATAGTTTACATATCATAGCTATATGATTCTCACATATAATACTATATAGTTTTCACATATTACTGCCATATAAGTCTCACATAATACTGCCATATTCAGTAATTCTTACATAATACTGCCATTTACTGTAATTCTTACGTAATACTGCCATATACAGTAATTCTCACAAAATAGTGCCATATACGGTAATTCTTACGTAATACTGTCATATACGGTAATTATCACATAATACTGCCATATACTGTAACTGTCACATAATACTGCCATATACTGTAATTCTCATATAATACTGCCATATATGGTAATTCTCACATAATACTGCCATATACAGTAATTCTCACAAAATAGTGCCATATAAAGTAATTATCACATAATACTGCCATATACTGTAATTCTCACATAATACTGCCATATACAGTAATTCTCACAAAATAGTGCCATATACAGTAATTCTCACATAACACTGCCATATACGGTAATTCTTACATAATACTGTCATATATACTGTAATTGGCACATAATACTGCCATATACTGTAATTGTCACATAATACTGCCATATATGGTAATTCTCACATAATACTGCCATATATGGTAATACTCACATAATACTGCCATATACAGTAATTCTCACAAAATAGTGCCATATACAGTAATTCTCACATAACACTGCCATATACGGTAATTCTTACATAATACTGTCATATATACTGTAATTGGCACATAATACTGCCATATACTGTAATTGTCACATAATACTGCCATATATGGTAATTCTCACATAATACTGCCATATATGGTAATTCTCACATAATACTGCCATATATGGTAATACTCACATAATACTGCCTTATACAGTGATTCTGACATAATACTGCCATATAGTTCCCACATACCACCACATATTTTCCTCATAATTCTGTCATATACTATTTTGTCCTGTGGTTCCTGTTCTTGGTGGCCCCGTAGTAAGCTGTGCCTTATGAAAAGGCCCATTTTGCCGCCCTTTAAAACTAGCCTGGCCCCAACTTGAGGAGTAGAAGGAGGACTTATCTGCTTCTGGAAAAGTTGGGTGACAACCTATGTGACCCCCGCATACAGTAGGTGTAATGTTTAATAGAAAGATGGTGGTCGGCCATTGTCCCAAGCCCCGCACTTACCATCCAAACACTCATGACCACACCCCCTATTAGGATAAGCACCTCCCTGTCTCGTCTTGAATCTCAGTATTTTCCTCGCAATTACTTGGATCTCACATTCATCAAGGTCGTTTTGTGATTAGGAGCGTGGACGAGGTCGGATTCTCCACGCCCTCATGTTATTACATCTGGAACCGTCTGCAGGAGCAGTGACATTTGTTGTCCTTGGACAGCTCTCAGCTGGCTCTTAAAGGGCTTCTCCAGTTCTTGCAGTTCGGTCTCATTGGACTGAGTGCAGACAGAGAGGACCTGTCCCCCATTTATACAGACCCCCAGGGCCAGCTCCCCCCCCCCCATATATGCAGGACCCCAGACCTGGGGGGTATCTGAACAGTTGTATTCTTATGTTACGTACCAGCCAGAGGTATGGATGGCTCCCCTCTTTGTAGGAGTGGACTGGTCCTGCTTCCTGGCAGGAGGGGAAGTTGGACAGTAGCCACTGAGAGGAGAGGAAGCTCACTCCAGAGCTCCTGCTAAATGGAACAATATATGATTTTCCAGAGAGATCAACCAAATTCAGCTTCAAAAAAGCACCTGAGAGACCAGACTGCAGAGTGATCTGCAAAAAATACAGCTTTACAGACTCTGCTGCGCGGTGAGGGACTACTGCTCAGACACCACCCCCAGTACCACCACTAGGAGAGACAAAGCTCAAGTCTGAACTTTACAGTGACCACCTACATCCACCATCGCCAACCTGTCTCCATACCTCCTTAACTGGTGCCAGAAACTACATTGTGAGTCCGCTGCTATTGGATGTACCGCAAGTTACAGTGCCTAGAAAAAGTATTCATACCCCTTGAACTTTCCTGCATCTTATTGACATTACACCCAAAAACCTAAATGTATTTTATTGGGATTTTATGTGATCGACCAACACAACGTAAGAATTATGAGTGAAGTGAAAAGAAAATGATACAGGGTTTTCAAAACTTTTAATAAATCAAAATCTGGAAAGTGTGGCTTGCATTTGTATTCAACCCCCCTGAGTCAGTAGTTTGTAGGGCTACCTTTCACTGCAAGTACAGCTGCTTGGCTTTTAGGGTCTGTCTCTACCAGCTTTGTACATCTAGAGGATGACATTTTTGCCCATTCTTTGCAGAAGAGCTCGCGCTCAGATTGGATGGAGAGCGTCTGTAAACAGCAATTTCCACGTCTTTCCACCAGATTCTCATGGGATTTAGGTTCTGGACTGTGAATGGGCCGTTCTAACACATGAAGATGTTTTGATCTAAACCCTTCCATTGTACATCTGGCTGGATGTTGAGGGTCGTTGTTCAGCTGGAAGGTGAACCTCTGCCCCAGTCTCAGGTCTTTTGTAGCCTCTACCAGGTTTTCCTCCAGGATTGTCCTGTATTTAGCTCCATCCATCTTCCCATCAACTCTGACCAGCTTCCCTGTCCCTGCTGAAGAAAAGCTTCCCTACAGCATGATGATGCCACCACCATGTCTCACGGTGGGGATGGTGTGTTCAGGGTGATGTGCAGGGTTAGTTTTCCACCACACAAGTTTTGCATTTAGGCCAAAAAGTTTAACTTTGGTCTCATCTGACCAGAGCACCTTCATTCACATGTTCGCTGTGTCCCCTACATGGCTTGTGGCAAACTGCAAACGGGACTTCTTATGGCTTGCTTGCTTCTTGTGACTCTTCCATAAAGGTCAGATTTATGTAGTACACGGCTAATAGTTGTCCTGAGGACAGACTCTCCCACCTCAGCTGTAGATCTCTGCAGCTCCTCCACAGTGACCATGGGCCTCCAGGCTGCTTCTCTCATTAGTGCCCTCCTTGCCTGGGCTGTCTGTTGAGATGGACGGCCATGTCTTGGTAAGTTTTCAGTTGTGCCATACTCCTTCCATTTTCGAATGATGGATTGAACAGTGCTCCGTGAGATATTCAGAGCTTGGCATATTTTTTTTATAACCTAATCCTGCTTTACACTTCTCCACATCTTTATCCCTGACCTGTCTGGTGTGTTCCTTGGTTTTCATGATGCTACTTGATCAAAAATGTTCTCTAACAAACCTCTGAGGCCTTCACACAACAGCTGGAGTTATACTGAGACTACATTACACACAGGTGGCTAATGAGGTGACTTCTGAAGGCAATTGGTCACAATAGATTTTATTTAGGGGTATGAGAGTACAGGGGGCTGAATACAAACGCACGCCACACTTTTTCAGATTTTTATGTATTAAAAATTTTGAAAACCATGTATCACTTTCTTCTTACTTCACATATACTTGCCACTTTGTGTTGGTCTATTACATAAACTCCCAATAAAATATAATTTAAGTTTGTGGGTGTAACGTGGAAAAATGTGAAAAAGTTCAAAGGGTGTGAATACTTTTTTACGGCACTGTTGTACGTTCACTTCTGGTCTGATTCTTCAAACTACATTTCCACTTCACTGATCCCCAGTGAGTGAGTACACTGTGAGACAACTCCTCATCAGGGCCACTACCACTCCCATCCTCTGCACCGACTCCTCAGGGGTCGCTGCATATACAGTCCACCCCTACATCTGTAAATATACAGATCAGACCCTTACACCTACTTACGTACCTCAGACCTGCAAAACAATATGACGGGCCTGTATAGAAGGAAAGGATGAAGATGTTAGCAGTCGGGTTGCGACCCGGCTGGTATCTCATCGGCAAGGCCGGTAATTTTTGGGGTATTACGGTTATAACGGTATTTATTGGGAAGGTGGCAACCCTATAGCAGTGACAGGACAGGGTGGGCGGTACAGAGGAAAGCAGGCTACAGAAGCGTCCTAGAAATGCAGCAGGACACTAGGGCGGTCTTACATGTTTCTCTCCTGGTGACCTCTGAAGCTGCAGCCTGGACATTTAAAGATTTATTGGAAAATTGTTTTCAAAAATTCATTCTTCTCATCAAATCCCTTTATGTGTATTATAAAAAAAAAACTACACTTCCATGGTGAGTGCAGATCTCTGTGATTCCCCAGCCGCAGCTGAAGATGAAATAAACCTGAAACGGCAGAACATAAAATAAGAAGTGTTGACGCGGGTGTCGAGAGTTTACAGCTAATGACGGCAGAATCCCCCGAGCCTCAGACACAATACGGCCTCCCAAACCCCCGGAGGCCTCATTTAGATTTCACAGCGAATTTCAAACACAGGGAAGGTTCACATGAGCCAGAGAGCGACGGCTCATTAGTAACGATCTCCGCTACTGCCGCCAACGTTTTATATTCCGTATCTGACAAATGGTACGCGTGCTCACGGGAAATGCAGAACATGAAACCATCCAGGTGCTGTCACGTCTGTCATTGTGGCCTCGATCTCCACAGTATGACTCTGATCTACAGGATCAGCAGGCCTCGTTTGGGTAGTACCTAAAGGACAATAGTCAATAGGCGTATTCTGAAGGTAATAATGGTAACTTCCGGCATCCTTGGGACATTCTCATGTGTGAGTGAGAATGACCTCGGGATTCTGATCATTCACACTCTGCTTTATAAAAACCTCCTGTATTAATAGCTGCTGGCCTATTCTGGAAGCAATGATGGCAGATCAGCTACTGGTGTCTGGTCAAGAGCCTGGGGCCACCATATAACTCTAGAATGGGGGGATGCAGTGATTGGTAAAATGCCACAGTCCCTTGGCTTATTTCTGATCCATACCAACCCCAAAGCTGCACTTGGTTGGCATGGAAACACCTGAACGGAATGGGGTGTGTTGGCACACACTGCTCTATTGAGAGGGACACTGAAAAAAACCCAAAAACCAAAGGTTCTAGGGCCGCTTTATCTAACGATGTATGAGCGATCCCAGTGCCCATAGAGGCAGGAGGGTGTTCTTCCATCGTATGGACGGCTGGTATACAAGGTTGAAATTGATGGACTTTGTGTCTTTTTGTATGAACCACATGCCTCCGGGGGGGGGGGGGGGTTTGCCCCAAATATTGGAGATTTGGTGAGTGTTCCTGGGGAAATTTTTTGGAAGAATGATATAGCTACATGTAAAAATTGACACCTATTGCATAGTCATTTGCTTCCTCAATGCAAAATTAAGCACATTTTCAACAACTCCATTTCTACCAATTTTGCTGATGTAGAGTCTGTGTAAATCCTGGCACACAACTGGTAGTTCTGCTGCTTCTGAACAACAAATCATAGAAAGTACAGCACATCGCTCCTGTCTGCTCTCCTTTCTCTCAGTATCAAAGAAAACAGCAAAGGAGGAAAAGGAGGATGTACACAGAAGATCAGAAAGTAGGAGAAGGGGAAAAGCATCCAAATCTTCAGGAAGTACAGATTGAATGGACTGTGTATGGGGGGGGGGGGGGGGGCTTGAATCACACAGGCTATGTGTACAGAGCAGAGTCTGCAGGGGAAAGGAGGGGAAATCTTGCAGGCTATGGGTAAAGAGAGGAGAGTCTGAAGGGGGAATCACACAGGCTATATGTAAAGAGATATGAGTCTGAAGGGGGAGGGAGGAAAATCACACAATCCTTAGTATCAATGTCTACCAGTACAATTGAGAGGAGTTCCCTCACGGGTTATAGGAGGGATATCAGTCCAGAAATCAAATTGTACTGATACATGAGAGCTGGTGAAGACAGCAGCATCCTGGACACACAGACCTTACATCCAGCATGTATAACTAGGAGAGATATGCACTCAACATAAAAGTCTGAAACTAGGAGCAGGTTGTAAACTGCATATTAGGGGGTTTGTAAATGAATGAAGGAAGAGTCTGCAGGGAGAGGGAGGGGGAATCACAACAGGCTATGTGTAAATAGAGGAGAGTCTGCAGGGAGAGGAAGGGGGAATCACACAGGCTATGTGTAAATAGAGGAGAGTCTGCAGGGAGAGGAAGGGGGAATCACACACTTCTTAGCATCAGTGTCTGCCAGTTCAAATGAGAGGAGTACCCTCATGGGATACAAGAGGGGTATAAGTCCAGAAACAAAGTTATACTGATACATGAGGGCTAGTGAAGGCTGCATCATCCAGGACATACAAACCTTACATCCAGTATACAGTATGTTACAGGGAGGGACACAAACGTGAGAAAAGCCTGAACTAGGAGCAGGTTCTAAACTGAATATCAGGAGGTCTGAAAGAGATCGAAGGAGTTTTTATCATGTAAACAGTGTCCATACACTGTGGGGGTGATTGCTTGCTACACCGACATCGGGACACACATACTGACAGCAATGATAATGACTGTGGTTATAACAAGAGGTTTCACACTGACCCCCAATATACTGGGAAACGTGACTACAGCTTGAGAATGTTTTTGGGGCTTAGGTCATTCTCACTGTGCAATCCATGTTAACAAGCCCAAAATGGAAAACGGCTCTCCTCCAGAAGAGAACTGCCTCTCTAGTGCCACCTATTGGTGGGTGCACTATACATCAACATCTGGAGTGAGCCCTAAACCAATCGAATATCCTTAAGAAAAATCAGAACCATGTGAGAAGAAATCCCAGTGTCCCAGGGCGGCCCGTCTGTCATATCCCAATACCTGGGCACGCCCCTGTGCATCAGCAGTGCCTCAGTACGTGCCCGTGCCACGCTCTGCTGATAGAGTCATTTGTCTTCATTTAGACAGTAATGTCTTTAATTGATGACATCTGCACTGGCAGAACCCTCATTATCCTCCGAATGATGGGTTTCATGGTCTATCTGCTTAAGGCGCGACACAATCTCCGGTGTCAGTATGACGGAGGCTGAATACTGAATACAATAATGGTGGCATCCCCAATGCCAAGGACAGGGCAGCACAGAGGATTTCAGGAGAGGAGTGTGCTGATCATTTGGAGGTCACAGGATGAGAGTTACATAGTGGAAGGAGCAGTGTCCTCCCAGCTGCACAGAGGATTTCAGGAGAGGAGTGTGCTGATCATTTGGAGGTCACAGGATGAGAGTTACATAGTGGAAGAGGCAGTGTCCTCCCAGCTGCACAGAGGATTTCAGGAGAGGAGTGTGCTGATCTTGTGGAGGTCACAGGATGAGAGTTACATAGTGGAAGGAGCAGGGTCTTCCCAGCAGCACAGAGTATTTCAGGAGAGGAGTGTGATGATCATGTGGAGGTCACAGGATGAGAGTTACATATTGGAAAGAGCAGGGTCTTCCCAGCAGCACAGAGGATTTCAGGAGAGAAGTGTGCTGATCTTTAGGGTGTTACATATTGAAAGGAGCATGGTTCTCCAGCAGCACAGAGTATTTCAGTGGCAGAGATAGCCTCCTTTAGCTATTGCTCTTGGTACTGAACACACAGCTGAGTATGTGCATGTGAGAGCGGCACAGCTGCACCCGCCTGCCCCTGGTAACCCTGGAATTAATGAGATGGCGCTCGCCCCGGGTGTATTTCTGCCGTTCTCCTCCTCATTGTTGTGTCTTCGGAACAATCAGTGTGAAATAATTCACTTAAGACGCGGCGCTGTTATTTCCTCTTCTCACCGGGGGCTCCAGTTCACTTAATGAGCTTCGGATTCATTCACATTTACTGTCCCTCGATGGAATCTGCCTGAGATTTTGGGGCCTTTCCCAAATTACCCCCGGAGCATGGCCGCTTCTCACAGGACCCGGGGCTTACCTCAACCAATCCGCATTAGCCAGAGCCATATTAACAGGAGGGACAGGCAAGCCGCCATATAGTTGATTCAGAGCTGGAACATAAGGAAGGACAGAACCCTGTAACATATGCTACATACCTATTAACATGAAGATGTAACTAGTGGGTATTAAGTGGGTCATATACTTTGTAACATTAGGAGCAGTATTATAGTAGTTATTTTTCTTCTAACATAGGAGCAGTATTTATAGTTAGGTAATATTCTTGTTTTACCCCAATTTTAGGGAGCAGTATTATAGTAGTTACATTTCTTGTAACATAGGAGCAGTATTATAGTAGTTATATTTCTTGTAACATAGGAGCAGTATTATAGTAGTTTATATCTTGTACATAGGAGGCAGTATTATAGTAGTTATATTCTTGTACAGAGGAGCAGTATTATAGTAGTTATATTCTTGTACATAGGAGCAGTATTATAGTAGTTATATTCTTGTACAGAGGAGCAGTATTATAGTAGTTATATTCTTGTACATAGGAGGCAGTATTATAGTAGTTATATTCTTGTACAGAGGAGCAGTATTATAGTAGTTATATTCTTGTACATAGGAGCAGTATTATAGTAGTTATATTCTTGTACATAGGAGCAGTATTATAGTAGTTATATTCTTGTACATAGGAGCAGTATTATAAGAGTAGTTTATATTCTTGTACATAGGAGCAGTATTATAGTAGTTATATTCTTGTACATAGGAGCAGTATTATAGTAGTTATATTCTTGTATATAGGAGGCAGTATTATAGTAGTTATATTCTTGTACATAGGAGCAGTATTTAAGTATTTTCTTGTACATAGGAGCAGTATTATAGTAGTTATATTCTTGTACATAGGAGCAGTATTATAGTAGTTATATTCTTGTACATAGGAGCAGTATTAATAGTAGTTATATTCTTGTACATAGGAGCAGTATTATAGTAGTTATATCTTGTCAGAGGAGCAGTATTATAGTAGTTATATTCGTGTACATAGGAGCAGTATTATAGTAGTTATATTCTTGTACATAGAAGCAGTATTATAGTAGTTATATTCTTGTACAGAGGAGCAGTATTATAGTAGGTATATTCTTGTACGTAGGAAGCAGTATTATAGTAGTTATATTCTTGTCCATAGGAGCAGTATTATAGTAGTTATATTCTTGTACATAGGAGCAGTATTTTAGTAGTTATATTCTTGTACATAGGAGGCAAGTATTATAGTAGTTATATTCTTGTACAGAGGAGCAGTATTATAGTAGTTATATTCTGTAACATAGGAGCAGTATTATAGTAGTTATATTCTTGTACATAGGAGCAGTATTATAGCAGTTATATTCTTGTACACACGAGCAGTATTATAGTAGTTATATTCTTGTACATAAGAGCAGTATTATAGTAGTTATATTCTTGTACATAGGAGGCAGTATTATAGTAGTTATATTCTTGTACATAGGAGCAGTATTATAGTAGTTATATTCTTGTATATAGGAGCAGTATTATAGTAGTTATATTCTTGTACATAGGAGGCAGTATTATAGTAGTTATATTCTTGTACATAGGAGAAGTATTATAGTAGTTATATTCTTGTACATAGGAGGCAGTAATTTATAGTAGTTATATTCTTGTACATAGGAGCCAGTATTATAGTAGTTATATTCTTGTACATAGGAGCAGTAATATAGTAGTTATATTCTTGTACATAGGAGCAGTATTACAGTAGTATATACTTGTACATAGGAGCAGTATTATAGTAGTTATATTCTTGTACAAGGGTTAGGTTTTAGGAGCAGTATTATAGTAGTTATATTCTTGTACATAGGAGCAGTATTATAGTAGTTATATTCTTGTACATAGGAGCAGTATTATAGTAGTTATATTCTTGTACATAGGAGCAGTATTATAGTAGTTATATTCTTGTACATAGCAGGTAGTATTATAGTAGTTATATTCTTGTATATAGGAGCAGAATTATAGTAGTTATATTTTTGTACATAGGAGCAGTATTATAGTAGTTATATTTTTGTACATAGGAGCAGTATTATAGTAGTTATATTCTTGTACATAGGAGCGGTATTATAGTAGTTATATTTTTGTACATAGGAGGCAGTATTATAGTAGTTATATTCTTGTACATAGGAGCAGTATTATAGTAGTTATATTCTTGTACATAGGAACAGTATTATAGTAGTTATACTACTATAGTTTCCTACAGTAGTTACTACAGTATAGTATGACATATCTTATGATAGAAACAGAAAACGGAATAATAAATATGGTGTAATAATCATTTAATATAATGTTGCCACCATGTAAAATACTGATGATTTTATGAGCAGTTGTGAATTTATCAGCTGTCGGGGAGATATTCATATTTCATGTCTGTGTCCTTAATGACATCCATGATAAGACGGTCAGTTTATCTGTGAAGATGTCCGTGAAAGATCCATCATCTAAGTGTCAGTATGCTGTCCTCCATGTGCCATATTCCGCGTATACAGCTAGGCTGAAAATATTTTTTTCAGAGCATCTCCTACCAATGGTCAGTGTTGTGTCCCTGGTTTTCATGGACCCATAGCCTTCAATGGATGTGTTCGGTCCACATCATGGATCCAACAAGTTAATGTCTCCGTGGTGATGGAGGTGACTCTGTGGTCTCCGTGGTGACTTTGCGGGCTCCATTCTAAGTATAGGTGCCGATCCCAGAGGTGGGACTTGCAATTATTAAACATTGGGGGCATATCCTAGCGACATGCCACCAATGTCCAAGATGGAACAACCCCTTTAATCTCAGATATCCAGACTCACCCTTCCTCACCCCCAGGAGACCCCTCTTCCCTTACCCTAGTACCCTCGCATCTCTGATGTATCAGGCACTGGTTATACTCGAACCAGCCAGAGTCAAGTATTAGGAGAGCAAGGTGGAGGACAGCTCCAGTGCTACTGCCAGAGTATGCCAGACAAAAAGGGGATGTGTGGTGAAGTCTGTGGAGAATTTCTATCTGATCTGATCAGGACAGTTTAAATGCTTATGGTGCGTAGACACAATTGGGGTGCAGATTGATCACCTACATAAATTCCCACATACTGCAGAGGAGTACGACAACCTAATAAAATATGCAGTACTATGTCTGTTTGGGGACCACCCTGTGGTTGAATGTTCTGGTAAACTTTCTAATATGACATCCCTTTATTCCTGGGTACTTTACAACACCAGTCAATGAGTGAAGTGCAGTGTGAGTATAATAGTTCTAAAGAGAGCACCGAGCCTTATTTCTGCAGTTTTCAAGAGTCCATGGATCCACCTCAGACAATGTGCTGCTACTGACTACGGTGTGGGGACATTGTCCGCTGCACCACCCATGAGTAGGAGGAGGATTGTGGGAATGGGGAGAGGTTAATATATCTGCATTTTTGGTTTCTCTTCTGAATAAGATCTGGAACCTTCATTTTCGAGATCTATATTTTGCGGCAGTCTGGTCTGGGGTCTGTATTCTGGGGCTAATCTGGTCTGGAGTCTGTATTTTGGGGATAGTCTTTTCTGAGTCTGTGATAAGGAGTCTAGTGTGCGGTCTGCATTTACGGGGGAGTCTGGAGTCTTTATTAAGAAGAAGTCTCTATTACGTGGGTCTGGTGTGGGCTATGTATTAAGAGGGTCTAAGATCTGTACTAAGTGAGTCAGAGTCTATTTAGGGAGAGTCTAGTATGGAGTTCAGGAGCTCTAGAGGGTCTGTATTTATTTAAAGGGTGTGGTCTGGAGTATTTTGGGAATAATCTGGTTTGCAGTCTGTATTAAGAGGGGACATGGTCTGAGGTCTATTTTAAGAAGTCTGGAGTCTGTATGTTGCGGCAGTCTGGTCTGGGGTCTGTAATCTGGGGATAATCTGGTCTGGAGTCTGTATTTTGGGGATAGTCTTTTCTGAGTCTGTAATAAGGAGTCTGGTGTGGGGTCTGCATTTATGGGGGAGTCTGATCTTGGGTCAGTATTAGTTCAGGGTTCTGGAGGGTCTGTATTTATTTTGAGGTCTGGTCCGAGGTCTGCATTTTGGGCTTACCCTGTTTGGCAGCCTGTTGTAAGAGGAAGCCTAGTCTGGAGTCTTTATTAAGAAGAAGTCTCTATTACATGGGTCTGGTGTGGGCTATGCATTAAGAGGGAGTAAGGTCTAAGATCTGTACTAAGTGGGTCAGAGTCTGTATTTAGGGAGAGTCTAGTATGGAGTTCAGGAGCTCTAGAGGGTCTGTATTTATTTAAAGGGTCTGGTCTGGGGTCTGTATTTTGGGCATAGTCTGGTTTGCAGTCTGTATTAAGAGGGAGCCTGCTCTAAGCTCTGTATTAAGTGGGCATGAGTTCTGTATTAAGATGTCTGATATGGGGTCTGTATTTATAGGTTCTGGTCTGGGGTCTGTATTAAGGTGTCTGATCTGGGGTGTGTATTAAGATGTCTGATCTGGGGGTCTGTATTAAGGTGTCTGATTTGGGCTCTGTATTAAGATGCCTGATGGAGCGTCTGTACTTAGGGAGTCTGATCTAGGGTCTGTATTCAGGGGGTCTGTATTTAGTAGAGTCTAGTATGGAGTTCAGCATCTCTGGAGGGTCTGTATTTATTTCAGGGTGTTTTTGGCTTCATTTTAGAGTGATATGAAGCAGTGTAGCTATAGAAGAGGGCTGAGGTAGTAGTCACACTTGGGTCCTGGTCCCTGTGGGGTCATAACGGTTCCTTAACAACAAAAGAGTATTAGAAATGGTACATTGTATGTGGGGGGCCAGTTATAAATTCTGCATATCACTGTGCTTTTAGCATTCTGTTCATGGATCAGGAGGCTCAGGATGAGCAGCTTTATACAGCTTTCAAATAAAAGGCTACAGTGCATTAAAAGAGAAAATACATTAACAAAACCCGATAACTTTTCTGATCACTTGGCTTCACGTCCCGGCGGAACCAATTCTCTCTTTATTACTCCTGGAGACTGTAATACTTGGAGAGAAATTAACTGGTCATTGACTAAACAATACAGAGAAGCGGCGCGGGGCTCAGCGGGGCACACAATTAGAGGGCGAGTCTCAGCGCTTGACTAATATACCTGTCACATCCCTCTTCTATTATATCATATCATGTGAGGAGAGGCTTCACTGGGGTTACTACCGATCATTATCACTACATCTTCAGCAATGATACTGAAGATCTGCCGCAGGATGTGAGCAGCGGAGATGTCTGAATGTGGGAGTGGCCAACAAAATAAAGGGCGGGTTATGCAAATAGAAAATCTGGTAAGTTATTGTAAGATTTTATAACTCTCTTGCCTGTAAAAAAAAAATAATCTTGAGAACATTTCTCTTTTTCACATTTTTTTTTTAATGTTGCCCCTTCTGCTAAAATTTAAAAAAAAAATTAAGTTTTCCCTATCAATCTGCTCTCAATAAAATTTCCAGTGGACATAAGTATTCAGACCTTTTGCTGTGACATTAGCTCTGGGGCCTCCCATCCCTCTGGATCTTCTGTGAGATGTTCTACACCTTGATTGGAGTCACCTGTGGTAAATTCAGCTGATCGGACATGATTTGGAAAGACACAGCACAGTCTATATAAGATCTCACAGATGACAATGTATATCAGAGCAAAAACCAAGCCCTGAGGAGAAATAACTGCCTGTAGAGCTCAGAGACAGGATTGTGTGGAGGAACAGATCTGGAGAAGGGCACAAAACATTTCAGCTGCATTGAAAGTTCCCCAGAGCACAGTGGCCTCCATAATTCTTATATGGAAGATGTTAGAAACAACCAGGATTCTCCTAGAGCTGGGCCGCTCCACCAAACTAAGGCCTACTTTCACACTGGCGGCAGGCCTGATCCGGCAGGTGAAGGGTGCTGCCGGGATCAGGCCTGCCGCAGTGACATGTGTGGAGCCGGAACCCGCGCTCCGGCCCACACATGTCACACAGTACATACATACACATAAACATACACACACATATAGACAAACAAACACACATACATACTTACATGCTCCCCGGCAGGTCTTCGGAGCGTCAGAGGGACAGGAGGGCTCACACAGGTCACGATTCCCCACAGCGCCCTCTGCTGGGCGCCTGGTGGAATCATCACCTGTGCGCGCCGTCCTGTCCCTCCGACGCTCCGAAGACCTGCTGGGGAGCATGTAAGTATGTATGTGTGTTTGTATGTCTATATGTGTGTGTATGTTTATGTTTATGTCTATGTCTGTATGTGTCTATGTGTAGCCGGATCCGTAATGAACTCCATTGAAAGTCAATGGAGGGCGGATCCGGTTACCATTATGGTCACACCAGACGGATCCACCCCCATTGACTTGCATTGGGGGTCATTCCGGATCCGTCTTGGTGCGGATGCCTGGACCGGAGAGCAAACTGAAGACGGAACGGAATGCTTTCAGGAGCCTCCGTTGTCTTCAGTTCAGTTTTGTCCCCATTGACAATGAATGGGGGCAAAACTGAAGCGTTTTATTCCGGTATTGAGCCCCTATGACGGAACTCAATACCGGAATTTTAAAACACTAGTGTGAAAGTAGCCTTAGTAATTGAGGGAGAAAGGCCTTGGTAAGAAAGGTGACCAAGAGCCCAATGGTCACTCGGGCTGAGCTCCAAAGATCCTGAGTGCAGTTGGGAGAAACTTCCAGAAGGTCAACCATCACTTAGAATCACTCCACCAGTCTGGGCTTTAAAGGGTTTTTTCCAGGATTTTACTACTGAGGATAGGTCATCAGTATCTGATCGGTGGGGGTCCGACACCCGGGACCCCCGCCGATCAGCTGTTTGAGAAGGCACCGGCGCTCCTGTGAACGTCGCAACCTTCTCTTAGCTTTTCCTAGGCCAGTGACGTCACGTTCATCGGTCACGTGGCCTAGGAACGGTTCAATCCTATTCAAGTGAATGGGACTAAGCGTGATACCAAGCACAGCCGCTATACAATGTATGGCGCTGTGCTTGGTGAGCTGCGAGAAGGTATCGGTGCTCACAGGAGCGCTGTTACCTTCTCGACCAGCTGATCGGCAGGGGTCCCGGGTGTCAGAACCCCATCGATCAAATACTGATGACCTATGGCTCTAGTTGTGAACAGTTATTCACAGTCACAGTTCTCATTTTGGGCAGTGACAGGAGGGCACACCCTTTCTTCCCTCGGGGCATACCCTGATGTTGGAGCTCCTTCCTGATGGTAGTCGGGCTGCCCTTTGTGTTGAGGGTTTGGTTTTCGTGCAACGTAAGAGATGTAGATGCTGTGGCTGGTTAATGGTGCCGGAGTCAGTAACCAGGCCAACTGTAGAAAATGCAAAGTCTCTCTTTGCAGAATGGGAGTTGAAGTACAGGGTGGGCCATTTATATGGATACACCTAAATAAAATGGGAATGGTTGGTGATATTAACTTCCTGTTTGTGGCACATTAGTATATGGGAGGGGGGAAACTTTTCAAGATGGGTGGTGACCATGGCGGCCATTTTGAAGTCGGCCATTTTGGATCCAACTTTAGTTTTTTCAATGGGAAGAGGGTCATGTGACACATCAAACTTATTGAGAATTTAACACGAAAAACAATGGTGTGCTTGGTTTTAACGTAACTTTATTCTTTCATGAGTTATTTACAAGTTTCTGACCACTTATAAAATGTGTTCAAAGTGCTGCCCATCGTGTTGGATTGTCAATGCGACCCTCTTCTCCCACTGATAGCAACACCGCAGAAGAAATGCTAGCACAGGCTTCCAGTATCCGTAGTTTCAGATGCTGCACATCTCGTATCTTCACAGCATAGACAATTGCCTTCAGATGACCCCAAAGATAAAAGTCTAAGGGGGTCAGATCGGGAGACCTTGGGGGCCATTCAACTGCTACATGATGATGTGTTTCCCTCTTTATGCACTGAAGCTGGCACGTTCCCTGAGTTTTTCCAGCAAGATGGTGACCACCACATGATGGGTGTCAGGTCCGAGCATTCCTAGATGAACAGTTTCCTGGAAAGTGGATTGGTCGTCGTGGGCCAGTTACATGGCCGCCAAGTTAAAACCAAGCACACCATTGTTTTTCGTGTTAAATTCTCAGTAAGTTTGATGTGTCACATGACCCTCTTCCCATTGAAAAAACTAAAGTTGGATGCAAAATGGCCGACTTCAAAATAGCCGCCATGGTCACCACCCATCTTGAAAAGTTTCCCCCTCCCATATACTAATGTGCCACAAACAGGAAGTTAATATCACCAACCATTCCCATTTTATTTAGGTGTATCCATATAAATGGCCCACCCTGTACATCCAACGGTATCACAGTTCCAAACAATTCACACTGCAAATCTTTCCTGATAGGGATGTATGAATATGAACAAGGATTAGGGTTGTAGTACTCCGTTCCCGTATCTTTCCAAAGTCTCTTTGTCTGCAGCAAGGTTCTTGCAAACTTGTCTATAATTCCCAGCTGAGGGATACAGGAGTAAGATACGGCTGGCCAGGACCATGTCAACGTGAGGAAGCACGTGTGAGTGAGTAGCTCCTTTCACTCCTCAGCTAACACTAGAGCCAAACTGGATGAGGGGCGGACCTAAGTTTTCCAGATACTTTTATCTGATCGTCGGGGGTCTGTTTGAGAAGGCCTTCTCATAGCTTTTCCTAGGCTGTGTGACGACCACACGTTCATCGGTCGCGTGGCCTAGATGTGGCTCTGCTCCATTGTAGTGAATGGGACTGAGTGCAATACCATGAAAACCACTATACAATGTACGGCGCTGTGCTTGTTGAGCAAAGAGAAGGCCGCGGCATTACTGCCAGTGCGTGTGTCCGACCCCCACCGATCAGATACTAGGTCATCAGTTAAAATCACCTCGGAAAACCTCTTTAATATGTATCACCCATTGAATTATCATAGACCATCAGGGATATTATCTGTAACCATTAAGTTACAAGGACATGTGAGGGATGGCATAAAGGAGTATAGTGGTGGAGGGGGGGTGCCAACTCTTTAACCCTGTAATTGCACCTATCATGTAGAAAACATCTCTGACTCCTCCCTTGGAGCCGGGTGATGTTAATGAAAGATGAAGGAGACGCGCGTCCTCTTCACAGGCGGTGACACCAGGACGTTTCCGCTCCACTTTTTGAGCATAAATGACAAGCAGTCTCCGGTCTGAGACTTCATTCCTGTTATGTGCAGCGCAGGGAGAGAAGACGGCGCTCCTGCGCTCCGGCCGACACGGCAGGAATATTTATAGCCGTCTACTATGGCAGAGCCTGCTCTGAGCGTTCTGGGGTAATTGGTTGTCCCTTCAAATGACCGCCTTACAGGTTTTAGGAAATGTTCTTCTGTTTATTCCGAGTCTCCCAGTGCATGAATACAAAACCAGATGGACAGTATATACTGACACTTGCAAAGGTAAAGCTATATGAGAGGGAGCTGGGTTCATTCTGCCTTGTAGCTGTATGGAGGGGATGCAGAAACCAGATGGTAATTGGTATCCGCTAATATACAGTATATCAAACTGCTCACAGTGACATAATGAATAGAATTCCAGAGCCACAGTGAATGCTGACATTTACAGTAAAGCAGACGGAGAAGACGCCAAAACGGAGGCGCACACAGAGGACACTGAGGCACACCGGAGCTGGTGCCTCAAAAACAATGATGACTGTCTAATGCCTTGCTGCTGATCAATGGAGGCAGATCCTCAGCTATGGGGGGTCAGGACGTTCCCACTGGACAGGGCGGCGCTTGGGGGCAGCTGGGGGGCCGGGCCCTTCTTCTGCATCTGGGGCCCCACAGCTTCACTATGTGTAATGGTCCCTCTATGCATCATATGCAGACCAACAGAAAAAGTTTTCTCTGAAGAACACAAGAACCGCATCGTCAGATGGAAACATCAGGGGGTCAAAGGTAACATCAGGTAACCGTTATGAACTGCCCCTGCTCTCAGCAATAACTGCCCATATTTTTCAAGTAAATGCCCCATTCTTTCAGTAATTGCCCCCATCTTCCAGTCTCTCCCCATTGTTTAGTAACTGCCCCCAATCCAGTCAATAATGCCCCAATCTTTCACTAAGTAACACACCGATGTTTCAGTAACTGCCCCTATTTTAATGTAAGTATATCTATTCAGTAATTTGCCCCCATCTTTCATTACAGTACTACCCCATCCTTTCAGTAACTCACCATCCTTCATTAAGTTTACCCCAATCCATTCAGTAAGCCCCTTCCCTTTTTAGTAATTTGCCCTATCCTCTCAGAAACACCCCATCCTTTAGGTAACTGCTTCTACCTTCAGTATAGACTGCCCTTTTATCCTTTCAGAAACTCCCCACTTTCAGTAACTGCCATGGGCCTTTTTAGTAATGCTGCCATCTTTCAGTAACTGCCCCCATCCTTTCTAAGTATCTACCCTTTAAGTCCATTCAGTTATTGCCTCTACCATTTCAGTATTTAGATGCCCTTCATCCTTCAGAAACGACCCCTCTTCAGTAACTCCCCCATTGGTTTCAGAAGCTACCCATTCTTTCATTAAGTATCTACCCCAATCATTCAGTAATGCCCACTACCCTTTTGATTAATTAGTTGCCCCCCTCCTTTCAGTAACTGCCATCCTTCAGTAACTGCCATCCTTTCATAACTGCTCACTGCCCTCTTTCAGTAGCTGTACCATCTTCAGTAGCTGCCCCATCCTTTTAGTAACTGCCACATTCTTTCAGTATCCCCCTCTGTGTCTATAGTGACGAGCAGAGCGCTCCCAGGCTGTACTTGTTAACCAATATTTGCTCGAGACCTCCCGTTGCCGCTCCTCTGCGTCCAGAATTCATCAGTTCCGGGAATTCCAAGGATTTAAAATGACTGATGAACAAACAAACCGACTTCAATGACCCAGATAATGCTGCTCACCCTGGAGCTCCCAACGTGCAGCAGCGTCTAGAGGAGGATACCAGGAACGGGCGACCCCACACACGAATACAGGGAAGATTATTTATAAAAGATTGGGTATAAATTTCATATTACAACATTCAGAACCCTTAAAGGAACAGCTGCACTTCAAGAACTGTGAGCTCTTCCTATTGAGGATTCTGCCTTGCTCTATTAAACATTCAGATTTTTAGCAGCCGCGAACTACAGTTTAGTCACTGAGTCCTTCAACCTCCATGGAATATGCAGAATTACATTTTCTACTAGCTCTCTCCTAAAATGACATCAGTCATCAGATCAAACCCTAATAACCAGGAACACTGTACAGTAGGGTTGATACTGCTGAATAAAATTACCTGTCTCTGAAAATTGTTGCAGCATTCCCAGAAAAAAAAGAGCTTTTATTATAATACCCCTCCTATTACTATATACTGCTCCTATGTACAAGAATATAATACTATAATACTCCTATGTACAGAATATAAATACTATAATACGCTCCTATGACAAGAATATACTTTATAATACTGCTCCTATGTAAGATATAACTTCTTATATGCTCATGTACAAGAATATAACTACTATAATACTGCTCCTATGTACAAGAATATAACTACTAATTTATACTGCTCTATGTACAGAATATACTAACTTATAATACTCCTCCTATGTACAAGACTATAACTCTATAATACTGCTCCTAGTACAAGAATATAACCTACATATAATACTTGCCTCCTATGTACAAGAATATAACTACTATAATATGCTCCTATGTACAAGACTAAACTAACCTATAATACGCCTCCTATGTACAAGAATATAACTATCTATAATACTGCTCCTATGTACAAGATATAATACTATAATACTGCTCCTATGTACAAGAATATAACTTCTATAACTGTTCCATGTACCAAAATATAACTACCTATAATATAACTACTATAATACTGCCCTATGTACAAGAATATAACTACTATAATATAATACTGCCTATGTACTATGCCTATGTAAAACTACTATAACTTACTATATTATATTGCTATCTATACTGCTATGTACAAGAATATAGAATATTAACTACTATAATATGCTCCTATACAGACTGCCTCCTTACAAGAATTCTACTAGCTCCTATAATAAACTACTCCATAAACTACTCCTATGACAAGAATACTAAGATGTACAAGAATATAACTACTATAATACTGCTCCTAATGTACAGAATATAACTACTATAATACTGCTCCTGCCCTATGTACAAGAATATAACTACATAATACTACTCCTAAGAAAGAATATAACTACTATAATACTGCTCCTATGTACAAGAATATAACTATAATACTGTTACTGCTACCCTATGTACAAGAATATAACTACTATAATACTGCTCTATGTACAAGAATATAACTACTATAATACTGCTCCTATGTAAAAATATAACACTATAATACTGCCTCCTATGTAAAAATATAACTACTATAAACTACTATAACTACTATAATACTGCTCTATGTACAAAGATATAACTACTATAATACTGCTCCTATGTACAAGAATATAACTACTATAATACTGCTCCTATGTACAAGAATATAATACTATAATACTGCTCTATGTACAAGAATATAAACTACTATAATACTGCTCCTATGTACAAGATACTATAATACTGCTCCCTCCTATGTACAAGAATATAACTACTATAATACTGCTCCTATGTACAGAATATAACTACTATAATACTGCCTCTATGTACAAGAATATAACTACTATAATACTGCTCCTATGTACAAGAATATAACTACTATAATACTGCTCCTATGTACAAAAATATAACTACTATAATACTGCTCCTTGTACAAGAATATACTACTATAATACTGCTCCTATGTACAAGAATATAAACTACTATATATGCTCCTATGTACAAGAATATAACTACTATAATTACTCCTATGTACAAGAATTAACTACTATATACTATGTACAAGAACTATACTGCTCCTATGTACAAGAATGTCCTAACTATAATACTGTCCTATAAAGAATATACACTATAATACTGCTCCTATGTACAAGACTACTAAATACTGCTCCTATGTACAAGAATAATATAACTACTATAATACTGCTCTATGTACAAGAATATAACTACTATATACTGCCTCCTATGTACAAGAATATAACTACTATAATACAATATAACTACTATAATACTGCTCCTATGTACAAGAATAACACTAACTACTATAACTACTGCTCCTATGTACAAGAATATAACTACTATAACTACTCCTATGTACAAGAATATAACTACTATAATACTGCTCCTATGTACAAGCTCCTACAAGAATATAACTACTATAATATGCTCCTATATACAAAATATAACTACTATAATACAAGAATATAATTACTATAATTACATGCTCCTATGTACAAGAATATAACTACTATAATACTGCTCCTAATGTACAAGATATAACTACTATAATACGCCTCCTATGTCAAAATATAACTACTATAATACTGCTCCTATATACAAAATATAACTACTATAATACTGCCTCCTATGTACAAATATAACTACTATAATACTGCTCCTATGTACAGAATATAACTACTACTATTGTAATACTGCTCCTATGTACAAGAATATAACTATAATACTGCCTCCTATGTACAAGAATACTGCTATAAATACTGCTCCTATATACAAAGAATATAACTACTATAATACTGCCTATTACAAGAATATAACTTACTATAATACTGCTCTATGTACAAAATATAACTACTATAATACTGCTATTATAGAAGTATAACTACTATAATACTGCCTCTATGTACAAGAATATAACTACTATAATACTGCTCCTATGTACAAGCATATAACTACTATATCAGCCTCCTATGTACAAGAATATAAACTATAAATAATACTGCTCCTATGTACAAGAATATAACTATATGACCTATGTACAAGATATAACTACTATACATGCTCTATGTACAAGAATATAACTACTATAATACTGCTCCTATGTACAAGAATATAACTACTTATACTCTGCTCCTAACAAGAATATAACTTACTATAATACTGCTCCTATGTACAAGAATATAACTACTATAATTACTGCTCCTATGTACAAGAATATAACTATGTACTATTATTACAAGATATAACTATATTAAATACTCTCCTATGTACAAGAATATAACTACTATAATACTACCTCCTATGTAAAGAATATAACTACTATAATACTATATATATATACTTCCCTTCAGGGCTCTACGAGTGACTGACAGTGACACTAGCTGGTCTCGGTTATTACCACGTAGTGATCTCCTCACTGTGGGATTTCTCTGTGTTGTGCTGGAGTCAGTGATATTAAGGAACATCGATGCTATGGCGGTTGGTTTTTGTCTTGTAGAAGCGGTAAATCAGCCAGCGCTGAAGAAATTCAATCAGAATATGACTGGTGTCGCTTTTACTTCCTTCTCTGAGAGGAGAGGCTATTGATCTTCTAGGAGCAGACATTCAGTCCGCGGGACATACTGAGACACGTAATCCGAATTCCTGCTAATGGGAAGCATTAGGGAAGGAATGTCCCGCCATCTTTACGTCTTAGAACATTCGCTGCAGTAAGATACATGTAGACTATGAGAGGTCACTTAAAGGTTTCCTCCGCTGTATTGTCTGCTCCCCCATAATACCGTACGTCTGGTGCACAGCTGCAGATCTAAGGAGATTTTTTTTTCTTCACCACTACTTGAGTGACTTCTGTAAGCTTCCTGTCTTCAGGTTGCTCAGCTTCCTGTCTGGGTGACCACCTTTGGAGCAGATGTCGATACAGACTCATTAGTGGTCACAGGAAGTCCTATCTGCCGTACAACTGACTTCCTCTCCATGTTGCACAGACTTGTTTTGGATCATTCCATTCAGGCTAGGGGAACTGAAAATATATCGTGGAGCAATGGCAGTCCAGACCTGAAGGTGCACAAGGGGGGCTCAATGTGCAATAAGAGGCGGGCAGGATGCCACCAAACCGTGAAGAACAGGACACGCTGCAGCATGAAAAAACAGAGCATGCCAAAAACACAAAAAAGACTCGCATCAATTTAAAGGTGCTTGAAGTCAAACCATCATTACATATAATCTGGCCTGACCATGAGTTGAGTCCATGATCTGTCCTCCATTACACCCAGTGATCAGTGATGTGTAATCCTTGTAGCAACCATATAGGTGTGAGGCCTAAAGAGTTAACATTAGGCACCATGGACCTCTATGGATGCCCTATTACCGTAGGTACACAACAGAACCACATTAAGGTCATCAGCTGGATGCCTTAAAGAAGAACTCCCTCAAAAATTTTTGCTCTCTGACCTGCTAGAAAGGTCTGTAGTGAATGTAATCTTCTCATCAGAGACTGTATTTGTAAGTTATCCCCTCTCTTGTAGCTGGGTCATGTGACCAACTCCCTGACCTCCAACTGACCCAGGACAGGAAGCCAGTCACTTTTCTATTCATTCCTATGAGACTGAGAGTGAGGCTCCCATAGGAATACATAGAGAAATAGACTTCCTGTCCACACATAAGATGTTGTGTGAGTCGGAGAGTCTGATTGCTGGTCACATGACACAGATGAGAAATATCAGAGAGATATAACTCACAAATACAGACACTGGTAAGAAAATGACATTTAATACAGATTACATCATGTACATTTCTAGCAGGTCTGAGAATAAATTTTTTTTGCGGGAGTTCTTATTTAACCTGACGTCAGATATGTTTTAGTCCCCATTGGGACCAGAGAGTCACCCTGGAAGCTGTCATGAATCAAGATGAAGATTCTCCTGTGGAGTATGGAGAATATTGTGGGCATGCTCCTGCATGGTAGTACGGGGACAGAGGAAGGGGAGGGGGGTTGTGAAAGTTTTATCACCATCTGCGTGAATCAAGTACAGTTAGGGAAGTGTCAGGACAATTCTTCACTCTCGAGAAGAACTGAGGATGAATTCTTCTCACCGCTCAATAGAGGAAACACAGCCATACGTTAGGTCGAGGTCTGCACGTCACGTGCTTCAATACATTTGATAATCAGAAATAGTACGGCTCAATGGTTACGTACCATCCGCATACAGAACTAGACTTATAAATACTCAAACCTTGTCTTATTAGTGGTTGACGACGGCAAAATGAGCCTGAAGGTCATTAATAGACTCATCACTAGAAACAACAACCACCAAGGAGGCTCTAACCACCTTCCTTCAGCCCCTGTACTCAGGACATAAGTCTTCAGCCCCTGTACTCAGGACATAAGTCTTCAGCCCCTTTACTCAGGACATAAGTCTTCAGCCCCTCGACATAAGTCTACTCGGGACATAAGTCTTCAGCCCTTCTCGGGACATAAGTCTTCAGCCCCTTTACTCGGGACATAAGTCTTCAGCCCCTTTACTCGGGACATAAGTCTTCAGCCCCTTTACTCGGGACATAAGTCTTCAGCCCCTTTACTCGCGGACTAGGGACATAAGTCTTCAGCCCCTTTCGCGGACATAAGTCTTCAGCCCCTTACTCAGGACATAGTCTTCAGCCCCTTTACTCGGGACATAAGTCTTCAGCCCCTTTACTCAGGACATAAGTCTTTAGCCCTTGTACTCAGGACTTAGCTGAAGCCCCTTTGGCAGTGATTCCAGCCTCCAGTCTTCTTGGAGATGCTGCCACAAGGTTTCCTCACCTGGATTTGGGGATTTTTTGTCGTTCTTCTCTGCAGATCCTCTCCAGCTCTGTCAGGTTGAATGAGGACCAACGGTGGACGGCCATTTTAGGGTCTCTCAAAAGATGTTTGATTGGGTTCAGGGTCTGGCTGGACCACTCAAGGACATTCAATGAGTTGTCCCTAAGCTGCTCCCGTGTTGTCTTGGCTGTGGACTTAGGTTCTTCATCTTGTTGGAAGGTGACCCTTTCACTTAGACAGTCTGGACTACGTTTTCATTAAAGGGGTTATCCGAAGTCTGAAAATTTCCCCACAAATGTCCAGGCCCCTCGTATACATTATACTTACCTGCTCCCCGGCACCCAAACACGACGTTTAGAATTGAGGCCAAAAAGTTCAATCTTGGCTCCATCAGACCAGAGAATCAACATATTGTGGCACATTGTACCACCGTAAAGCCAAATACCACAGTGTGTCAAAAATACAATGCCCCAGCAGCACAAAATACATCCCCAAAAACTTCCTCTGCGGTGGCCAGCCCAGATGGCAAGTTCTTCACTTTTACTCCAGTTGCCTTAGGACAGCAATACATGTTTTCAGGAGTCAGAAGAGAATCATCAGATCATTACTTATCTGGCTGGTGGCCGTGAGGAGGGTCCAGGCGGCCCCCTGGGCATTGGCCCACTAGGAGGTTTCCATGTAGGGTCTATGGCCAGGACGCCCCAGCTAAGAGCCCTCTAGGCTTTTTTTTTGCTAACATTTACCAGTCTTTTACTGAGGAGAGGCTTCTTTCTGGCCACTCTGCCATAAGGCCCAGACAGGTGGAGAGGTGCTGTGATGGTTGACCTTCTGGAAGTTTTTCAATCTGAAACACGGGATCTTGTGGTCACCTTCTTACTAAGGTTCTTCTCCCTGATTACTTAGTGTGAAGGGGCGGCCAGCTCGAGGAAGAGTCACGATTGTTACAAAATTCATCCATTTAAGAATTATAGAGCGACTGTTTTCTGGGGAAATTTAGTTACATAGGAGTATTATAGTATTATTTAATATTTATGTACATAGGAGCAGTATATAGTAGTTATATTTTGTTATAGGAGCAGTATATTATAGTAGTTTATATTCTTGTACATAGGAGCAGTATATAGTAGTTATATCTTGTACATTTCTTGTACTATGAGGCCAGTATTATAGTAGTTATATTCTTGTACATAAGAGGCAGTATTATAGTAGTTATATTCTTGCACATAGGAGCAGTATTATAGTAGTTATATTCTTGTACATAGGAGCAGTATATAGTAGTATATTCTTGTACATAGGAGGCAGTATTATAGTAGTTATATTCTTGTACATAGGAGGCAGTATTATAGTAGTTATATTCTTGTACATAGGAGGCAGTATTATAGTAGTTATATTCTTGTACATAGGAGGCAGTTATAGTAGTTATATTCTTGTACATAGGAGCAGTATATAGTAGTTATATTCTTGTACATAGGAGCAGTATTATAGTAGTTATATTCTTGTACATAGAGCAGTAAATTATAGTAGTATATATTCTTGTACATAGGAGCAGTATTATAGTAGTTATTTTGTACATAGGAGCAATATTATAGTAGTTATATTCCTGTAGATAGGAGGCAGTATTATAGTATTATATTCTTGTACATAGGAGGCGTATTATAGTAGTTATATTCTTGTACATAGGAGCAGTATTATAGTAGTTATATTCTTGTACATAGACAGTATTATAGTAGTTATATTCTTGTACATAGGAGCAGTATTATAGTAGTTATATTCTTGTACATAGGAGCAGTATTATAGTAGTTTATACATAGGAGGCAGTATCTGTTAGAAGCATACTCATAGGAGTAGTATTATAGTTGTTATCTTGTACATAGGAGCAGTATTATAGTAGTTATATTCTTGCATAGGACAGTATTATAGTAGTTATATTCTTGTACATAGGAGTAGTATTATAGTAGTTATATTATTGTATATAGGAGGTATATTATAGTAGTTATATTCTTGTACATAGGCCAGTATTATAGTTATATTCTTATACATGGAGCAGTATTATAGTTATTTTTTACATTAGGAAGTATTATTGTAGTTATATTCTTGTACATAGGAACAGTATTTATAGTTATAGTCTCTACATAGGAGCAGTATTATAAGTTGTTATATTCTGTACATAGGACCAGTATTATAGTTATATTTCTTGTACATAGGAGCAGTATTATAGTAGTTATATTCTTGTACATAGGAGTGTATTATATTAGCTATATTCTTGTACATAGGAGCAGTATATAGTAGTTATATTCTTGTAAATAGGACGGTATTATAGTAGTTATATTCTGTACATAGGAGCAGTATTATAGTATTATATTCTTGTAAATAGGAGCGGTTTATAGTAGTTATGTACATAGGAGGCAATTTTATTGTAAAAAACAAAGCAAATACAATGAAATACAATTTTTCCATCAAATCAAAACAGAAATCACAGCATTGTACAATACATGTATCACTTCAGTACAAACTATAAACTATATAATGTAAGTTGTAACTTTAAAAAGAAAAAGTCCACATCTGCTGAGGAAGGAGGAGAAAAAATAAATACATTTCAATCCAGACATACATTTAACCATAACTTTTTGTTTTTCTGGTCCCTCTTAATCTCCAATGATTTTATCCACCTAAGCTCGGACAGTATGTGGGTGGACGCGGTGGTATGATGGAAGGCCTCACTGTGTAGGACACCCGGGTTCTTGTATGCCAGTGGTAATATTTAATGACTGTTATTATTAGATACATTGTACCCTTGTCGACAGAATTATTAGCAGATGGGACGCCATAAATAATATCTGGATATTTCAGGGACAATAACCTCGGGTCTTTAAGATGTTGGACACTTCCCTCCATATCTGCCGTCCTCCCCAGCACTCGGTTATGAAGTGCTGCATGGTCTCCTCCTGCTGACATCCCAGGGGACACATTCTGTCTGACACCGACAAGTATTTTAAATTTCCCCTAACAAAAAGCCTCCCATGTAGAGACAACCAGGCGATGTCAAACAGCTTAGAGGGGAGTCGCTTCCCATTGAGGAACCTGAGACTTTCCTGCATGATGGTGGTCGGACAGTCTGTCAGAGCAAGTGGAGAGCAGAAGAAGTCATTGCATATCTTATTGTATAGTTCTTTCCTGGACTTACTCCCTATGAATGACTTCTCTATCCTCCACTTCCTGACACACTTCAGAGCATAGTCCAGATACTGGGGGAGGAAGCCACGAGTCAACCGACCCCTCTTGAGACTGCCGCCTCGCACCCAAGATTCTGCAAAAGGCAATATCCAGTCCCTGACACTGTTCACCCACAGGGAGCTGTTCTCTGAGTCCAGGCCACCAAAATTAACTTTAAGAAACATGGAGTCAAAGAACACCCTTGGATTTATCATATCCAGCCCACCCTCTCTCCTCTGTAGGTAGGTTATACCCCTCTTTATCAGGTTCAACCTGTTCCCCCAAAGAAGCTGGAAAACAGGCTGAAGAGCCTAGCCGAGAAAAATTCTGGCAAAGGAAAAATTACAGAGACATACAAGAAGACAGGGACCAGGTAAGTCTTCAGCATAGTCACCCTTTCTCTATAGGTCAGCCTCCAGTTCTTCCTCGCTGAACCTTGCATTTCCGGATTCCAATTTCTCCTCCCAATTTATCCTGGCATTATATCCCCGAATTTAACCCCTAGATCTTAATATGGGGGAGGCTTTCGCAATTGCGGCAGATCAAAGTCTGATTGGAACTCAGTGTCCAGAGAGCTTGACTCTTCTCAAGGTTGACCAGAGACCCTGAGCCTCCGAGTACTTCTGATGGCTGCAGACAACATCTCCACCTCATGAGGCTCAGATATCACCACAGTTACAT
>ONZH01011530.1:0-56081 GCA_900303285.1 Rhinella marina
CTAAACCCACCTTAATTACTTGGCAGAAACACAACGTGCCACATACTTTCACTTCAGTAAGCTCCCCTGTATTACAATTTAGAGAAGTAACTGATCTGTGTAAAAATAACGTAAAAGCTAGAACCTTGCCTATTAGCTCTCTTCTCCCGAACGGCTTACTCCCAACACTTGAAGAGGCCAAAACTATACTTCAACTACCCACACTTGATTTCATATCATTTTCTTCACTGAACAACTCTTTGAAGAGATTCTCCAAGGCATATGACAGCTCTACTCCCCAAACCAAATTTGAAATAATTATTCTTCAGAACAGAGAACCTAAGAAACTACTCTCATACTTCTACCACACACTTATCCACTCCCAGTCGGACAACATCAGAGAATTGTCCTTCATTAAAGCTTGGGAGAAAGACGTAAACACATCCTTCTCAGACCAACAACTGAAATTCATCCTATCAGCACCTAAAACATCATCTAGATGTATTAGAATTCAAGAGAATGGCTTTAAGATTCTGACCAGGTGGTATCTGACTCCAGAAAAAATAAATAAAATAGACCCCACCTATCCAACTACATGCTGGAAATGTAATTCAGACATAGGTTCCTTTTACCATATGTGGTGGACCTGCAACAAAGTTGTTCCCTTCTGGTCGGAGCTTAGATCTACAATTAACTCTATATGTTATATTACTTTGGACATGTCACCTGAGATCTTTCTTCTTCTTCTCATACCAACCTTGTACCCCCCACTGACTAGAATACTCTTACGTTCCCTTTTATCATCAGCCAGACTCCTTATTGCTTCAGCCTGGAAGTCACATGTGTCACCCTCCATTGGTAAATGGAAAGCAAAAGTGGACCAAATCTACAGACTCGAGGAGATCTCATAATGGGAATTTAGAAACCATAAGAGGTTTGAAGCAATATGGAAACCATGGAAACTCTACAAAAATCACAACCCAAACAACTCTAGCAACCAAGGGTCCTCTTGAATTCTCTCTAATATATGCCACAACACGTACATTACCAACACTAATATATAGCTTCTGTTAGCCCTAGCCATCTAAATAATACCAGATAGTCTATTTTGCATACACCCAAATCATTGCTTCTTTTCAGAAATAAAAAAATATCAACAGTATTACACTTCTTTCCTACTCTAGAACAACATCAGGATACTCCCCCCCCCCTTTTTCACCCATAACTTTCCTCTCTCTTCCCCCCCCCTCTCCCCCCCCTCCCCACGTCCTTATTTTGTATTTTCTTGTTTAACTCTTGGAGTGGTTAACTCCTAGATAGTTTGCCCGGCTAGTCAGCTCGACCCTCCTGCATTTCAAAGTATAGGCCGGATTGTTGATACTTATTTTAGCCAAAAAAGTTGAAAATATTTGTATATCTTCAGCAGACCGTGACTGAGACACGACATTATTGAGACTTCTGTCCCCACTGTCTACTACATTTACTGTGATAATTATTTTGCATATTCTGACTGATGCCTAGACACTGAATCTGTATCCAGCGTCCTGCGCTACGCATTTGTCGTACCTTCTTGCCTCTCTGCTAGGCATTTCATCTGCTGTATTGCTCTCATGTCACTGTTTTCATTTCAAATAAAAAGACAATTTGAAAGAAAGAATATGCAGGGAAGATGAGATCATTCCATAATCTTGGCACATGGGTCACTATATAACAACTTATCCATCTAATGAACTGCAGCCCAAACCCTATATATTTTAAAACTTCCCACAAAAAAATCCAGTCAAAGGCAGGTCAGGCCACTGCTCTTATCAATAAAGTTATACTGTTCATCTGCAACTGCATTGTAAGTATTGTACCACAAGGTGAAGCCCTCTTATACCTCTCCATTTGTCCTGTTAAAGAATATGGAAATATAGGAAAATGCTCCTCTCAAGAACTCTTCTTGGAGTGAGAGCAGGGAGTCAATACAGTATGTAAAACAAGCTTCTTCAGTATAGGTCATCAGTACCTGATCAGTAGGGGTTTGTCTTGACCTTCTCTCAGCTTTTTCTAGGGCGATTGACGATACATTCATTTGTCACATGGCCTAGAAACAGCTCAGCCCCATTCAAGTGATTGGGGATGAGCTGCTATACCCAGCACAACAGCTATGCAATCTACAACTTTCTGCTTGGTAAGCTGTAAAAAGGCAGTAGTGCTCACAGGAGCACCGCTGCCTTCTCAAAACAGCTGATCGGCCAAGTCACAGCCCAGCAGGCAGTATTTCAGATCCCCATAGACTGCAATATTATTGTATTGTAATATACAGGACAGGCAATCAAAAGATCGTACGTTCTGGTCCTCTAACGGGACTAAAAGTTATTGTGGAGAAAGTAAAAAAAAAAAAAAATTCAAATCACCCCCTATTCCTCTTTTTACATGTGCCCAATCCTTAAGGGGTTAAAATTAAGTCCCATTATATGCCATTTTTAGTAATCTCCTTAAGTGGGTCTGAGGGATCTTTCAGTCATCTTTGGACTAAAAATAAAAACTAATGTAATACTATGTGATAAATGCAAAAGGTAATTTTTAGATTGCACTAGATAAATCATCTGGGGGTAATTCCCTGGGTGCACTGACTGTATTTATACTGTACTGTACATTGTGCACCGTAGCCGTGCTACCTGCACACATCAGAGGATTTAGATATGGAACAGTTTACGTACAGGACTTGAAGGCAGGGGTGTACAGTAATTTTAGGAGAAGTAGGGAAAGCTGCTGCTTTGGGGTCCCAACTCAGAAGTTGCCTACCCAGAAGGAGGACTAAAAGATTGTCTGGCAACCCTTAACAGTATTATAACATGACATTATATACAGAGGCACTGTAGAAAACTGAGTGGCTGCCGGGCCTTGCTTGAGAGAGCGATCTTGACTAGCCACAGGAGTGGAGGTTGCAACGAGAGGAGGGGGTTTGTTCAGAAGTTGCAGGGCTGGAGCCTTTCAAAAATTTGCTGTGGGGCTCAGTCATTTCTAGTTACGCTACTGCTTGAAGGTACTGGCCATGTGTAGAAATACAAATACTGTATATACACTGATATACTGTATATGTTAGACAAGTGGGGAGAAAATGCACAAAATAGAAACCTAAACAATAATCGGTGTGACCAACGTTTGGCTTCAAAGCAACATAAGTTCTTCTATCTACACAGTTTTTGGAGGAACTCAGCAGGGAGGTTGTTCCAAACATATTCAAGAACCAATCATAGATCTTCTGGGGATGTAGGCTTTCTCAAATCCTTTTGTTTCTTGAAGTAATCCACAGACAGACTTCATTATGTTGCGATCAATGCCCTGGGGTGGCCATATCATCACTTTAAGGACGCTCAAGATAGTTCTAAATGACATTGTTTGTAAGTTTGGGCGCCTTGTCCTGCTACAGAATTTGAAGACAAAGTCAGATGCCTCCCTTACTGTGTTGTATGATGGATATGTATTTGCCTATATTTCTCAGCTTTGGGGAGAAATTTATGTCGTCCCCGAAAATAAGACCTAGCCAGGAAAATCTCTGTTTCTTAATTTTCCAAGAAAGGGTTACTTTGTAACAATTAACTCAATTAACTAATAAATGACTGCTTAAAGTTCCTTAAACCCCATTGGTTAAGCTATATTACCTAATTGTGAACCTTAATTAGTTTAAACACGCCCCCCTTCTTATTATTAACCCTTTCACATTCTGTTTTTTTAATGTTATTCAATTATATTTTAATAACTTAATTGTTTTCATATAAAGATTTATTTTACTGTGCATTATCTCAATTTAACTTTATCATTAATTCACCCTCCATTACTTATATTGTTAGTTTTTATGTTAACCTCTAACCTATCAATCTTTTTAATAAACATTTTTAGCTATTAACCCTATAACCACTCATTTAAAAATTTATTTATTACATAGAAACACACACAATAACTCAAAAGCTATATTCCAAAAGCCAACATCCTATCCATAAGACAGGTACAAGCAGCATACCTTACAAGACCAGCCCTCTTTCCAGAAGGACCTGAGAGCCGGTGACCCTCAAAGTTGCTTGAATTGAGCAGATGGCTTGGGGGACCTGCGTGCCCAGCTTATTATCATTAAGGTGACAAAAATTGTGAACTTTTTTTTTTTTGGATGCCAGCTAACTCTTCTCTCACATTTTAAAATGTCATATTAACAGCAAATGAAATGTCAGTGATATGCTAAGATTGTTGTTCATTGGGTACTATTGTTCAACGGGCACTCTTCTGGTATTAGATATAGTTTATGGAGGGCATACACCATTAGTGGAGTTGTCTAGGTCAAGCACCTACTCCTGCATTAGAGCTATAACAGAACAGTTGATTGGAGGAGAGAGGTCAGAAGAGGTGACAAGTCCTTTTTAATTGGGAGCAATGGTCTATGGGAGGAACTCTGGTGGTACAATTCATAAGAATTTTTCAAAACCCAATTTTCATGCCCTTCAGATCTGAGGGCATGCTGTAAACATCTGATGATTCTCCACAAATATGGCACAGATTTCACCCATTGTATTGAAACGGGTCAAATCCACCTCAAAATGCTTTTTTACCTACGTGACCATGCCCTAATCTATTATTTCAACAATACTGAGACAAGGCCATCTTTCAAGTTTTCTCATTGATCAGCAAGGGATATGTGTGTATATATATATATATATATATATATATATATATATATACAAAATGACAAAAAACGGACAGCACCTCCTACAGGTGAGAGTCAGGTGCAAGCTACCTACTGGCTAATTAAATACTAAACAGAGAATGGCAGCAGCACTAGACAAGCCATGACATATAAAATGAACATGAAGTAAATATGTGAAGAAGTAAAAAAGCATAACTGCTATGTAGTAAGTAAAGTGGAAGCTCTTAGCGCATATAAATGATCATAAATATGTCGGGCTCATCCACCAACGATCAAGGTGGCTTCCAATCGGATGAGTCCTACACTAACATTGACCTGCATCCTACATAAACCGGCAGGCCCATATCAGGAGAACATCATACCTGGTCAGAAGCTGCACCAGTGTGAACAGGAGTGCTAAATGTAGGATGCAGGTCAGTGTTAGTGTAGGACTCATCCGATTGGAAGCCACCTTGATCGTTGGTGGATGAGCCCGACATATTTATGATCATTTATATGCGCTAAGAGCTTCCACTTTACTTACTACATAGCAGTTATGCTTTTTTACTTCTTCACATATTTACTTCATGTTCATTTTACATGTCATGGCTTATCTAGTGCTGCTGCCATTCTCTGTTTAGTGTATATATATATATATATATATATATATATATATACACATAAAAAGCTATAGATGATAATTATTACACTAATACTGCTACTAATTCTGTATCCATACATTCCTTAGGAACTTTTTTAATTGGACGTTTCTATAAAATATGTATGAAAATATCCATAACTACTCAATACGTCAAGAATTCTATCTCTGTGCGTTCACCAGATATGGAAACCTCCAGCTGTTCATTTTCATTGCCATTTTATCAATGTATCTGCTCTGTGTAATTGGGAATATTTTTATCACCGCCATTGTATGTCTGACACCCCAGCTACATACACCCATGTACTATTTTCTATGTAACCTCACCGTCCTGGACATCATATATGTCTCTGTTATCTTACCAAAGCTTATGGTGATGACTATCACAGGTGATATCAGGATATCTTACCCAGAATGCTTTGCCCAAGTATTTTTTTATGTGTTTTGTATCGGAACTGAATTTTTCATTCTTGCAGCTATGGCCTATGACCGATATATGGCCATTTGTGCTCCATTACACTATATGCTTTTTATGAACCCAAAGACTTGTTTAACACTATCTGTTTCCTCCCTCAGCCTTGGTGTACTAAATGCAATGATGTATCCTCTACTAATCTCAAAATTATCATTCAGCAATTCTCGTGAAATCAATCATTTCTTTTGTCATATGAAATCCATACTAAAGCTATGCTCTACAGAAACAGTAAAAATTGACCTTTTGATAACTATAGATGGTATCGCTTTAGGATTCTCCACATTCCTCTTAATCCTAATTTCCTATATGTTCATCATCTCCACCATCCTGAAGATCCAGACGTCATCTGGGAGGTTCAAGGCTTTCTCTAGTTGTTCTTCTCATCTCACAGTGGTCTTATTATTTTGCTTGACATCTCTTACCCTTAATATGAAACCAGAAAACAAATGGTCTCAAGAGCAGGATAAAATTATCTCCATGTTGTATATTGCTGTAGTTCCATTGTTGAACCCAATAGTCTACAGCTTAAGAAATAAAGAAGTTCTAAAAGCCACTAGAAACATATTTTTCAAGGATCATTTACATTTACAGTTCTGAAATACAGAAGAAATACAGTATATAGGGTACACCAAAATATTTCATGTTCAATGTTGATTTGACTGTACTGTGAAAATAAATGTATTTAACCATGTAAGGACCCCACCTATCAGCATTAAAAGGGTTGTCTGCTTTTTACTATTTATGACCTATCCTCAGGATAGTATCCACAGCAAAGTTGAAGGCAGCATATCCGCAGGAGTTCATTTATTTACCGAGAGTCCATAACAAACATGTTCAAAATACGCCACTAAAGTGCAATGTTTCGACCACATAGTAGTCTTTCTCAAGCATAAATATGAAGTGAACATAAAAAACATATCACATGTTAAGAATGTTTTGATAGGATTGCTTTAATTAAGAGGTGGTGTAAGGCATATTCTATATATGTGATTGGTCAATAGAATTGGAGGTGGTGCAATACATGCTATATATGTTTTTGATGTTAACTTCATATTTATGCTTCAGAAAGACTACTACATGGTCGAAACGTTGCACTTAATTGCCATATTTTGCACATGTTTGTTATGGACTCGGTAAATAAATGAATTTCTCCGAATATGCTGCCGTCAACTTTATTGTGGATTCTATACTGGTAACCTTTTAGGATCGGTGGTCAAGGACTGGCTGTTGCATCACATGGATTGTCTATAAGGTACCTTGGTGCTGTTCTTAATTATGTTTGTGACTATCCTCAGGATAGGCCATCAATATCCGATCAGCTGTAGTCCGACACTCGGCACCCTCACCGATCAGCTGTATGAATAGAAGGCAGGTATTAGTGCTGCCTTGTCTTCAAAAAGCTGATCGGTGGGGGTGCCGAGTGTCAGACCCTTGCCGATCTGATACTGATGACCTATCCTGGGAGCTACTGTATTCCATTACACCTTTCTTTTCTAATTGGGGTTACTAAAAGTGGTCTATTACTACAGATTTTAGCTTTTTTAAACAGTAATTGCAGCAATCCTAGCATCTGTTATTGGGTTGAAAGTGTTGTCAGAAACAACCAGTTTTGGGGTGTATTTAGTTTATATACAACTACTTGCATTCACCCCTGCTTCTGGGGTGAATTTAAGGCCTGATACAAACAGTTTTGGGGTGTATTTATTTAATATATAACTACTTCCATTCACCCTTGCTTCTGTACTGAAAGTACTTCTTGCTTCTGTACTGTCTATGTGCGCCATCACCCATACTCACAAAGATCTGACCAGGGGAACCCTCTGCACTCGCGTTCCACTGCCATAGCTGCTGGAAGGGGGGTGGAGGGAGCAGGGGCAGTACCAGCTCCATCAGCAGCAACTTAAGTCTATGGTCTCTGATGAGCACTTTTTTCACCTGCCTAGTGAAGAAACCACCCACGAGCAGCAGAAAGACATTGAACGGAACCTGAACCAGCAGGTGGTGGCATACTTGCATGCACCCTGCCATCCACATCAAAGATCCCTGGACTACTAGGCAGCCAAACTTGATTTGTGGCCAAGTTTACCCTGGACAAGCTTTCCTGCCCAGCCAGTAGGGTGGCATCTGAACAGGTGTAAAGTGCGGCTGGGACCATAGTTACCCCAAGGAGAACTCGCCTTTCCACCCAAAATGTGGAGAAACTGAAGTTTGTGAAGATGAATCAGGAGTGGATCAGCTAGCATTTCCACAAGCCAGTGCCTGATGCATCAGACTAGATCTTTCTGGGTGCCACACCCAAACTTTGTCAAAAGAGACCTGTTTCTTCAGGCCACCTGCTTCAGCCACTATTTGGATTTTGCCACCCCCCTGATGCCACACACCTGCTGCCTTGAACTCCTACTGCTACCCACCATCTTGTGCCATCTCTGTGACTGGGCCACTGCGCTGACTCCTCATGTGTTTGCCACAATCACCACTCTGTGACTGACCACTATGTTGACTTCTCATGCGGTTGCCATCCTCACCACACTGTCACTGGGCCACTGTGTTGACTCCTCATGCGGTTGTCACCTCACCACTCTGTGACTAGGCCATTGTTGATTCCTCATGTTGTTGCCACCCTCACCACTCTGTGACTGGGCCATTGTGTTGACTCCTCAAGTGGTTGCCACCCCCCACATAATGTAATTTGGCCACTGTTTTGACTCGTCATGCGGTTGCCACCTCACCACTCTGTAACTGGGTCACTGTGTTGACTCGTCATGCGGTTGCCACCCTCCCTACTCTGTGACTGGACTGACTCCTCATTTGTTTGCCAGCCTTACCACTCTTTGACTGACTGTTAGCCCAGCGGTCTGTGCCTGCGTTGCTGCCCCTACCCATGGGCATGTGCGCCGGGCTCCCTCCTTCTGCTGTGCTAACAAGCATGGGCAGCAGGTAGCTTAACTGTTGTATCTGCGCTCCATGCCAGAGGTTACTTCCTGCTCAAGTCCTGTACTGTTGTTTGGGCATGCACGGGCGTGTTTCTCCTCCCTTGTGAGGCAGCACGTACACACCCCTTATCTCCCCAGCCTATGTCTAGGTTGCAGGATGTATTTAAAGGCGCTTCCTGCCCCTGAAGGGCGACTGAGCAATCTTGGTCACTAGTTTGTCTAGTTCCTGGTGTGAAGGTGTTTTGTTAGTTTCTGCTTTTCAGTGTACCAGACCCTGCACCTTGATTTAATGGACTTTTCTGGTTTGCTGCCTGCCTCTGACCTTGGACTTCATTTATGGACTTTACTTGATCGCTGACTGGCCTGATTTCGGACTTCCTCACTACATCCTTCCACTCAGTGCTTGCACCGATATCTCTGACCCCTTGGTCAGCTGCCACTGACTCGGTGACTGCTCCTGAGCGGCACCTGGCAACTACCCTAACGGCCCAAGCCTATCCTCACCATACGAGACTCTAGTGAAGACCAGGTAGTTACTTAGTCACACCCCTCCAGAATATAGCCAGTCAGTGGCACAGTGGGTCCACACCCGCTTACATAACACTGACCACTCTGTTGACTCCTCATGCATTTGTCACCCTCTCCACTCTGTGACTGGGCCACTGGTTTGACTCCTCATACAGTTGCTACCCTAACTACTCTGTGATTGGGCCATTGTGTTGACTCCTCATGCAGTTGTTACCCTCCCATAATGTAACTGTGTTGACTCTTCATGTTTTTGCCACCTCACCACTCTGGAACTGGGCCACTATGTTGACTCCTCATGTGGTTGCCACCTCCCCACTCTGTGACAGGGCCACTATTGTCCCTGTTTGGCGTTGTTGACATCAGTATTTTTTTACCCTTCTTCTGATCTGTCAGAAGGATCGGCAAAATCAGAAACACAAAAGATTCTGTCTTTGGAGCATCCGTAAGGCCTGTATCCCATGGTCCCTATTTTGCATCAGGATATGCTCATGATTTGGAAGCCAAAACAGGAGTGGATACAAAACACAGTGTTTTGGATGCACACAAGTTGTGCTGTCTTATTGACTGTGCGCTCCAAAGTGCAAGCTGTTAGTTTAACGTGCACGGAAGAACCATACTGATACCAAGTATGAAAGCAGAACTCATTTATTACAGGAAGTTAAACAGTTTTTATATCATCAGAGAGGACGTTCCTCTACTGAGGGACATTGCTTCATTGGTTAAAATACAAAAAAAATGAAAGAGATAACACTTGGCATCTGTGCATTGTTAATTATTTTACAAACTTTGGTATGTAAACTGTAAACATCTAGGTGCCAGCGCCATATTGTAATGATTTCACATTATTATCATGACATTCTCAACAACAGAAGACATGCAAACTTTCCAATCATGTGTCATCTCTGATCTATTCCTGTTTTTTTTGGCTTTAGTAATATTGATTAGTGTTGATCGAACACCAAAGTGCTTGGGTGCTCTGGTGCTCGGGTAGAACACTTGGTGATGCTCGAGTGCTCTACAGAGCACCTGAGCACAATGGAAGTCAATGGGAGAACAAGAGCACTAAAACTGGCACCCCCTGCTCTGAAGAGGGGAGGGTGTCTGGTTCACAGGGAAAGGTCAGAAAATGATAGAAACACCACTAAAATGGTTTGGGAACAGCATGGGGAGGATGTCTGGATGCATCTTGGACTCCCAGGTCACTGCTGGGAACGATGTTGTCCGAGTATTACGCCACTTTCACAAACTGAAAATAATACGCACAAAACCAAAGATAAAATCTATTTTAAAGGATAAATTGTTAGGAAATTGCACAGAATGTCACAGGTATTTAGCATGTTGAAATGTTATATAGCAGATGTAGCACAGGTAATGTCGCCGTCACCAGCGGCAGAAAAAATTACACTGAATGTCCCAGGTATTTAGGATGTTCAAACGTTATACAGCAGACATAGCGCAGATAATGTCGCCTTGATTAGTGGGAGAAAAAAATACACTGGATGTCACAGGTATTTAGGATGCACAAACGTTATACAGCACATGTAGCACAGGTGGTGCTATTGTCAGGCAATTTTGCACAAATTTTGCCAAAAATATAATAGATGTTACAGCCAGATAAAACAATAGTCCTTAAAGGGTTTATGTCATCAGATTTAACCCTTTTAAACCTGCTGACATTAGCGATGTCAGCAGACCATAACTGTTGTATTATTAATGGGGCCCCCTTACTGTGATAATCTTACTTTTGTTATATATAAATAAGCATCTAGGAACAGGGGGCGTTGCCCCTGCTCCTAGAGGCTCCGTTTTCCTACCTCCTTACACGCCCTAAGGTCCTTGATTGACAAGGCCAGGAAGCGTTCGTGTCCTGCTGCTGGCCCTGTGTACTGCACTGCGCATGTGAGAGAATTCTCTGGCACAGGGCTGGCCTGAGAAGAAGAGCACTGGCCCTGTCAATCAAGGACCTCAGGGCGTGGAAAGAGGTAGGAAAACAGAGCCTCTAGGAGCAGGGGCAATGCCCCCCCTGCTCCTAGAGGCTCATTTACATATAACAAAAGTAAGATTATCACAGTAAGGGGGCCCCTAATAAACATAGTAATACCACAGTTAGGGTCTGCTGACATTAGCACATCGCTTATGTCAGCAGGTTTAAAAGGGTTAAATCTGATTACAGAAATCCTCTATACGACTTTTGGGTCTTTTGAAAAGAAAAACTAAACCTACCTAGCGAAATCATATCCCTACACTATCTGTCCCTCTTTGCGCAAACGTTATACAGCAGAAACAGCACAGGTAATGTTGCCTTGATTAGCGGCAGAAAAAAATACACTGAATGTCACAGGTATTTAGGATGCACAAACGTTATACAGCGCAGGTAAAAAAAAAAAAAACACAAAATGTCACAGGTATTTAGGATGCACAAATGTTATACAGCAGACGCAGCGCCGATATTGTCGCCTTGATTAGCGGCAGAAAAAAATACACTGGATGTCACAGGTATTTAGGATGCACAAACGTTATACAGCACACGCTGCGCAGGTAATGTCGCCTTGATTAGCGGCAAAAAAAAAACAAACACAAAATGTCACAGGTATTTAGGATGCACAAACGTTATACAGCAGACGCAGCGCCGGTATTGTCGCCTTGATTAGCGGCAGAAAAAAATACACTGGATGTCACAGGTATTTAGGATGCACAAACGTTATACAGCAGACCAAGCGCAGGTAATGTCGCCTTGATTAGCAGCAGAAAAAAATACACTGTATGTCACAGGTATTTAGGATGCACAAATGTTATACAGCACACGCTGTGCAGGTATTGTCGCCTTGATTAGAGGCAGAAAAAAAATACACTGAATGTCACAAGCAGAAAAAAAAATTAACTGGATGTCAGGTATTTAGGATGCACAAACGTTATACAGCACATGCAACACAGGCAATGTCGCCTTGATTAGCGGCAGAAAAAAATACACCGGATGTCACAGGTATTTAGGATGCACAAACGTTATACACCACACGCAGCACAGGTGGTGTTAAGGTCAGGCAATTTTGCCCCAAAAAAACTAGATGGTGCAGCCAGATAAAACAACAGTTCTTAAAAGGACTTTTGGCACTTTTGAAAAGAAAAACTAAACCTGCCTAGCCAAATCCTATCCCTACACTATCTGTCCCTCCTTGTGCAAATGTCATACAGCAGACGAAGCGCAGGTAATGTCGCCTTGATTAGCAGCAGAAAAAAATACACTGTATGTCACAGGTATTTAGGACGCACAAATGTTATACAGCACACGCTGCGCAGGTATTGTCGCCTTGATTAGAGGCAGAAAAAAAAATACACTGAATGTCACAGGTATTTAGGATGCACACATGTTATATAGCAGACACTGCACAGGTAATGTTGCCTTGATTAGCGGCAGAAAAAAATATATACTGGATGTCAGGTATTTAGGATGCACAAACGTTATACAGCAGACGCTGCGCAGGTAATGTCGCCTTGATTAGCGGCAGAAAAAAAAATACACTGGATGTCAGGTATTTAGGATGCACAAACGTTATACAGCACATGCAGCACAGGCAATGTCGCCTTGATTAGCGGCAGAAAAAAATACACCGGATGTCACAGGTATTTAAGATGCACAAACGTTATACAGCACACGCATCACAGGTGGTGTTAAGGTCAAGCAATTTTGCCCACAAAAAAACTAGATGGTGCAGCCAGATAAAACAACAGTTCTTAAAAGGACTTTTGGCACTTTTGAAAAGAAAAACTAAACCTGCCTAGCCAAATCCTATCCCTACACTATCTGTCCCTCTTTGCAGGAGCTCTCCCTGACTAAGACTGAGCCGGGTCACATGTCACCAGGTGCTGTATAGCACCCAATGACACGTTCCTGGCCAGCCAATCACTGTAATGCCAGTAGCCAACATGGCTACAGCATTACAGTGAATGCCAGTACCTCTTTGCACGCTGATTGGCTGCGTAGCAGCCAAGAAACGTGTGGAGAGGGGACTCGAGTATGGTGCTCGATCACACGCGGTGTTCAGCCAACACGAATACTGATGGATCACTGATCTAATGCTGACCACGTGAAGGTGTATGCTCAAAAGACAGGATCCGCTTTTTGGGGGTTGTTCTTATGACAGATCAGAAGGATGGCAAAATAAACAGAGATGTCAACACAAACTTATTGCTGACACTCTCTACACTCTGTCATGGGGGGACTACAAGTATCAGTGTGTAGCAGAACAGGTTCTGTAGAAATCTATGTGGAATGATGGTGTAATAGGAGTGCACTATTTCACTCTATTGTAGAATCTTGGGCCACTGCATGGTTCTTTATGCCTGACGGTACAGAGCCTTGCGAAAACCTGGTGGAGTCTGCAAAAGACCTGAGACTAGGACGGAGATTTATCTTCCAACAAGGCAATGATTCCAAACATAAAGAAAAATCTACAATGGAATGGTTCCAAAATAAACGTATCCAGGTCTTAGAATGGCCAAGTCAAAGTCCAGACCTGAATCCAATTGAGAATATGTGGAAAGAGCTGAAAACTGCTGTTCACAAACGCTCTCCATCCAACCTCAAAAGCTCGAGCTGTTTTGCAAGGAAGAATGGGCAAGAATTTCAGTCTCTAGATGTGCAAAACTGATAGAGACATACCCCAAGCGACTTGCAGCTGTAATCGCAGCAAAAGGTGGCGCAACAAAGTATTAATGCAAGGGGGGCAAATAATTTTGCATGCCCCACTTTTCAGTTTTATTATTACAAAAAAAGTTTAAATGATCCAATAAATTTCATCCCACTTCCCAATTGTGACCCACTTGTTGTTGATTCTTCACCAAAAATTTAAAATGTTATATCTTTTTGTTTGAAGCCTGAAATGTGGCAAAAGGTTGAAAAGTTCCAGGGGGCTGAATACTTTCGCAAGGCACTGTAACATTGACCTGTAAGCCTGAGTTCACACTTTAGTTATTTGGTCAGTTTTAGCCACATAACTGGCTAAATAAGTGAAATGTGTAGTCATTCTGATAGTGACACCTGTCAAACAGACGCAAAGTAACTGTTTCACTACCACAGCGGACTAGCTATGCATGTTTCTGCAATGCAGTGTTCTACACCAATATACAGGCTCTCTGCAGCTAGGAAATAGTTCTTTTTTAATGCGATTCATCACGAATAAATTCTGATCGAATCCAATCTTTTTGGAAATTTCGGCGAACTGCCCAAATTGAATTTTTGAAAAATTTGCTCTATCTACTTTTTACTGATTAACCCCTGAAAGGCCTCAATGTGACAATGTCAAATGCCACAATCAGCATTGAATGGGGCATCTGAGGCGTTCAATAATGGAAGGGCAACACAATCGTACTTCCTGGTCATTGTGTCTGCTACATACATACAATGGAAAGTGGTTCGTGACGAAGTAACAAATTTCTTTGTGAACTTGGACAAAGCAGCCAAATTAAATTTTTGATAGCTTCGCTTATCTTTATTTACTGCCTTAAATGGGTCTGAGGGATCTTTTAGTGGCCTTTAGACTCCTGGTGCCAAGTTTAAATGGCACCTGTGCATCCTTAAATGGCACCTGTGCAGATGGGACATTAGGGTCACAATAGTGACCCTGATGTCCCATCTTTTTTTCTTATCCTAACTGGCGTACAGAAAACATGTAAAAACAGCTGTAAAAAAAAACAAATCAATTCACTAAAAAAAAAGGTGTTAACTACAGTAATTAAGTGGTTAATGCATTAAAGACAAAGACTAATACCACATATGTCACAAGTGTAAATAATAATTTTTAGATTTCACTAAATAAATCAGCTGGGACCATTTCCCTGGATGCATTATGGATGTATTTATACTGTACTGTACACTGTGTACTTCAGCCGTGCTACCACCATAGAGCAGAGGATTTTGAAACGGAACAGCTCAGGTACAGGCTTGAAGGTATTGGCCATGTGCAAAATTACTCATATATGCACTGATCTATTATGTGTTCATTTATACAGATAATAGCATTCGATAGAGATGAGCAAACTTTTGGTGATAATATTTTTATTGAGATTTTGAAAGAAAGGAAAATTAACATCAAGACGGTATGACATCCTTCACAGTTATATCACTGTAAAATTATATGTCTTTCTCTGTATATACGGTATAATCTTGTGTATGAGCACAGAAAGAAAAAAATGTGCCATTATTAGCTGAACTACAAAAAGAAAAAGCAATATCAAGACAACATAACTTCTATCACAGTTACATCACTGTAAATTGTCTTTTTCTTCACAGATATCTTCACAGATATCTTAAATATGACAATATGACATCACATATAACATTCTCATTTATCTGTGTACCACCTTTATATCTCTGAGTGAGTAAAGGTTTATTATATACTTTGTTATAGCACAATTAGAAAGTAGAACACACATGTATGGAGTCGTATTGCATTGGGATGTGCACGTATTCAAAATTGAGTATCTACTTTTCAATTTAGGTGGGCGGGTGGATGAACAGTAATTATTACACACCTTAACATGGTAAGCTCGACCTGCAGTGTAGTTTGTAGTTCATATTTTATTATTTTCTGACACATTTTTTTCTTCTAAGTTAGGGTATGGCATGTGTATGCTACAATGGAAAGAGATGAGCAAACTTTTGAAGATTTGTTAAATCTTCAAATTTTTAAAAAAAAAATTCAGTTCAAACACAAATCGATTCTGCAAGAGAAAGAGATTTAGGAAAGCTTTTGAATATCTTTCCCCAAAACTCAGAGTAGTATTTCCTGGCCTACAATACTCCACACACATTCTACTCATACTAGTCTCTCTCTCTCTCTCTCTCTCTCTACTCCCTCCCTCTCTGAAATGAATTACAATACATTCAGTAGAATCCAAACTTTTTGGGAAATTTCTGGTGAAATTCTGAACCAGTAGAATTGATTCACTCATCCTTAGTATCCATGCTATCTCTATGAAACTACCACCACAGTAATGCTTCAGATCGAGTACTACTACCTTTGTATCTCTGCCCTAATGGTAGATCACTTAGTATAATGAATATATGCTTCAGTATGACCTACCTGGTCCACTATGAGGTCTCGTCACTAGATTATTCTATGACGAAGGAGATCAAATACTCTCCGGAATGCATTGGATTTTGATCCCTGCAAGCTCCAGTACCTTTTGTGACTATTCTCCGGAACTGCTCACCAGAACTCCAGCTCTTTGGGCTTTCACCAGGACATACAACACCAACAGGATCATCCAGTTCATTTCTGGATAAATGTATTTGGATTGAATAAAATCTGCTGGCAGATACAACCGAATTGCACCCCAAAACTAACAGATGCCATGTTCAATGCTGATCACCCCATCTGTGGCTCACATTAAGACTTTCAAGGGTAAATCAGGGGTAAAAAAGAAAAAATATATACTCTTCTCATCTACTTGCAGTCTGCTTCTGCCTTGATTGAAGAAAACCAGCCAAAGGACCTGTGGCGAGCGCGATTACCTCACCATGTGACATCATAACATCAGTACGCATGAGATTTGGAGTGTTTTCTTTAATCAAGATGGCAGCAACAGCATCTCCATGATCAAAAGGATGAAGTATGTTTTTTTTAACCCCTGAAGACCTCAATGTGAGCCTCATATTGGCGCGATCCCCGTCATTGCGTCCGCTACGTACATAGGATGGAATGTGATTTGTGATGAGGTACTTCGTAACAAATCAAATTTCTTGTCCGAGTTTGACGAAGCAGCCGAATCTGATTTTTGAACACTTTGCTTTTCTCTTGTTACCACGAAACACGAGGAAATTCAGCTTCGTGATTACTCAAATTTTTCCTGAAATTCAGATCAATATCCACTTCAATTCGCTCAACACTAACAATAATATTAATATTACTGGGAAAGGGCGACACCTTCTCTGGGACATGTCTGACTAACTTAACTACTATTAATTATAATAATAAATTATTTTGGATTAACCCCTTTAAGCTGCAGTCAGTTTGGAACAAATACTGGAGACCCATTTTTCAAATCTGACATGTCTCAGTTTATCTGGTATTAAAGGGGTTGTCCCATGAAAAATATTCTACAGTTTACAAACCAGCACCTGGATCTGAATACTTTTGTAATGAATATATGAATGAATGAATGAATGAATATAATTAAAAATTCTGTATAGCTACTGAGTTATTCAGTAAAATGTATCTGTATAGTGTCACTTAATTTCTTATTTCTGCACATGCTCAGTTTCATCTTTCAACTGCCTCCTGAGCTGTGATAGGGAGAGCTGAGATACGCCTCCTCAGCTGCAGCAAAAAAGACACTCCCCTTGAGTTCTCAGCTTGATATAAATCTAGCAGAGCAATTAATGTGAAGCTCTCTGGATCCATGTGAGGTACAGGGCTGGTTCTAGCTTTGTTAGAAAGAGGTTGTCATGTACTATATGATGTCTGATTTTCCTTTATGCATTATAAAAATTCTAAATTTGCAGAAAATTTGGGAAAAACTCGCTATTTTAAAAACTAGAAGTTCTCTGTTTTTAAGACTGATAGTGATACTTCATAAAATAGTTATGACTTTACATTCCCCATATGTCTACTTTATGTTTGCATCATTTTGAAAATGTAATTTTATTTTTTGGACGTTAAAAGGCTTAGAAGTTTAGAAGCAAATTTTGTTATGAAGTCACTATGTGAGACATACATAATGGAAACCCCCCATAAATGACCCCATTTTATAAACTACACCCCTCAAGTTATTTAAAACTGATTTTACAAACTTTATTAATCCTTTAGGTGTTCCACAAGAATTGCAAAATGCAGGGGAAATTTTAAAATTTCATTTTTTTTTGTGCCGATTTTCCATTTTAATCAATTTTTCCTGCAACACAGCAAGGGTTAACAGCCAAAGAAACCTCAATATTTATTTCCCTGTTTCTGCAGTACAGAAACACCCCACAAACTGCTGTATGGGCACATGGCAAGGCACAGAAGGAAAGGAGCGCTATATTTTTAACAGAGGGCAGATTTTGCTGAAATGGTTTTCAGGTGATATGTCATATTTGAAGAGACTCTGAGGTACCACGAGAAAGAAAACAGCAAAAAATGAACCAATTTTGGAAACTACACCCCTCAAGGAATAAATCTAGAAGTGAAGTGAATGTTTTCACAAGTGTTTCATAGAATTTAGAAACACATGGCTATGGAAATGAAAATTTAACTTATTTCCAATATAATGTTGTTTTAGCCAAAAATGTTTCATTTTCACAAGGAGTGACAGGAGAAAATGTAGCCTACAATTTGTTATGCATCATAGATGTGGTTGTAAACTGCTTGGGGGCATGGCAACATTCAGAATGGAAGGAGTGGCATTGAGGAAATTTGTTGAAATTGTTTTTAGGGACCATATAATTTTTATTTTTCAACAATGTAGCTCTGTGAGAGTTTGTTTTTTGTGGGATGGGCTGTAGATTTTATTGGTATCATTTTGGGGTACATATGTTTTTTGATCACTTTTTATACCATTTTTTTGTGGAGATGAGCAAAAATGGCAATTATATTAGTTTTTTATTTTTTAGGGAGTTTATCATGTGGTACATATGATAATTTTAGTCTCTGATTAGATATGGTTATGGTGATACCAAATGTATTATTTTTTTATGTTTTACTACTTTTTCAGCATAAAATCATGTTTGTGTTTAAAATAAATGATATTTTGCATCATCATATTCTAACATCCATAACATTTTTATTTTTTCACCAATATAGCTGTGTGAAGGCTTGTTTTTTGTGGGATGGCTAAAGTTTTTATTGGTATCATTTTGGGGTACATATATCTTTTTTGATCACTTTTTATACCATTTTTTTGTGGAGGTGAAGTCAAAAATGGCAATTCTGTGTTTTTTATTTGCATTTTTTATGGAGTTTTTCTTGCGGTAAATATGATACTTTTATTCTGTGGGTTGATACGGTTATGGCGATACCAAATGTATATAGTTTTTTATGTTTTACTACTTTTTCAGCATAAAATCACTTTTGTGTTAAACATAAATGATTATTTGCATCATCATATACTAAAGTCATAATAACATTTTTATTTTTTTCATCAATGTACAGTAGCTTTATGAGAGCTTATTTTTTGTGGAACAAGCATTATACTTTATTATTAACCTTTAAAAGGTTCATTTGACTTTTTGATCACTTGTTATTTATTTTTTTGTGAAGGTAAGGTTACAATTTATTTTTTTACAGTGTTCACCGCACAGGAATAGTAGCATGGTACTTTTATAGATCAGGTTGTTACAGATGCGGCAATACCAATTATGTGTATTTTTTTTTTTTTAAAGGACTTTTATTTTAATTTCTCTTTATTTATTTAATTATTATTTACATTTTTTACTTTTTTACACTTTTTTTTTTATCAAGTCCCACTTGGATCTTGAATATCCAGTGGGCTATACAGTTCATTGCAATAGTTATCTATTGGAATGCACTGTATTGTCAGTATTACATTAACGCTAAGGGATCATGCGCACGGCTGGGTCATGCCCATCATCACTTAAATGGGTCCGCAATCCGGAAGGTCAGTGCGGAATGAAGTCACGGAACCCCACGGAAGCACTAAAGAGTGCTTCTGTGGGGTTTCTATCCGTGCCTTAGCACTGCAAAAAAATAAAACATGTTTATTCAAGTTTAATGGGTCTAGATCCACCTACGGAATCCTAAGTCTGATCAGGTAAAAAATGTAAAAATCACACGCTCGAAGATGTCCCTTTATCTAGAGAGATGACAAAAGCCCACATCACCCTCATCCCAAAAGAAGGTAAAGACCACTCGCTCTGCTCTAACTACAGGCCGATCTCGCTCCTCAATGTTGATCTTAAACTTTTAGCAAAAATGTTAGCAAACAGACTAGCTGACATGTTCCCTTCCCTGATACACATGGAAAAAACCCTTACTAAACAAAATTTCCCTGTCCAGTTCCTCTCCGCTAATAGAGCAATGTACTCAAACGCCTCAGCATCGGTTACAGTCAACAATGTCATCTCCAGCCCTTTTCAAATCAGGAATGGAACACGCCTTTAAAGCTTTTTAATGCAAAGACAGCAATAGTAAAATAATGTTAGAGTGACACATACATACAGTATGTAACTAGTTATGAGCAAAGTTTTCAAAAATTTGATTCAGCTGCTTTGCTGAGAAATTTGATTTGTTAAGTACTTTGTTACGAATCGCATTCCATTGTATGTAATGGAGTCAATGATGGGGAGCAGCGATCATGCCATTCCCCATGAACCACTCAAATGCCGCAGTCAACCCTGGTTGTGGCATCTGAGAGTTACATTGAGGCCTTTCCGGGGTTGATCAATTAAGCTAATACTGTGCCAGGTTTCTCCTCACTCTAACAGTCCTCCCAAAAGTCCCACCAATAGTAATTATTCTCTGCCAGAGTGGCCCTGAAGAAATAATTCCCCCACAGTACCCATACTACTAATCATGATCCACATAGTCTCCCAGTAGTAATAACTCTCACCATAATGGCCCCATTAGTAAACATTCCCCCTATAATGTGTTGTTTGGGTGCAAGGTAGGAGATGTAGGTGCTGTGGCCAACGTATGGTGCTGCAGTCAGTAACCAGACCAGTGGTAGGAAAAAACAAGGCTCTTTCTCTTTACTAAAGTGCAGAATGGGAGCTGTAGTACATCCAACAATATCAACACACAGTTTCAAACTATTCTCATTGCAACTCTTCCCAGATAGCAATGTATGGATATAGACCAAGGTATGGATTATATTACCCCTTCCCTCTGTCTCTGCAAAGTATCTCTCTGCAGAATCTAGGACTGGCAATATTGTTCTTGCAATGGTGGCTGTACAGGAAAATGATATGGTGAGCCAAATTGTGTCCAAATATGAAGGGTGTCTTAACAATTCTTCTCTTACTACAGTAAAGTTTATATCAGCCTTAAAGGGCATCTGTCAGCAGATTTGTACCTATGAAACTGGCTGAGCTGTTACGTGGGCGCTTAGCAGCTGAAGACATCTGTGCTGGTCCCATGTTCATATGTGCCCGCATTGCTGAGAAATATGATGTTTTGCTATATGTAAATGAGCCTCTATTTGCAACAGGGGCGTCACCATTAAACCTAGAGGCTCTGCTCTCTCTGCAACTGCTGCGCCCTCTGCACTTTCTCACAGGAGCGGTTTTGCCTTCTAAAAACGGCTGATCGGAGGGGGTCCGGGGTGCTGAGGGTCCAGTGCTCGGCCAGGCAGATGCAGGATTATTAACCCCAACTAATCTATATAAAACTATCCTGGTGCATTACAAGGCATTAACATATTAAATAACATTACAAAAACATTTTGAAAGTACTCTATTCTGGGGTGCTGCAAATCTACTAAAACAGACAGAAGAGGAGCTATGGTCTTTAGGGTTGAACTGTGGCATTACAATCCATACAAAATACGTTATAAAGCTCTTCCAATCTGAAGACATACTGTAAACATCTGAGGGTTCTCCAAAAATATGCCACTGGTTTTACCCATTGTACTGAATAGGGTGAAATCCATCCCCAAATCCTTATGTAGATTCATGCTTGTTTTTTTAACAGAGTGACTATGCCCTAATCTATATTTCAACAAATCCTCAGGCACATGACCTCGGATATGCAAAAGCCACAGTCTGCATTTTGTAGGCAAGCATAGGACATGTTCTATCTTTTGTAGAACAGACATACAGATGAGGAAAGCATACTGATGACTTCTGTGTGCTTTCCACATATGTAAATCCATTCTTGCGGCTGAACATGTCCTATACATGTCGGCATTGAAGTCAATGGGTCTGCAAAAAAATGCGGACAGCACACGGTATTTTGCATATACACGGATTTCGGACCCCAAACTCTCATGGTTGTGTACATGAGGCCTAATAATGAGACAAGGCTGTATTTCGAGTTCTATACTATATATAAATGATTATTATTACCCTAATGCTGCTAATTCTGGATTAACACATTTCCCAGGAACTTTTGATTGGACATTATTAGAAAATATGTATGAAAATGTCCGTAACTGTTTAACACGTCAAGAATTCTTTCTCTGTGCATTCACCAGATAAGACTTTCATTGTCATTTTATCAATGTATCTGCTCTGTGTAATTGGGAATATTCTTGTCATCGCCATGAGCTACATACACCCATGTACTATTTTCTATATAACCTTACAGTCCTGGACATCTTACATGTCTTGCTAAGCACGGAAAAGGCCCTGGCACTCACAGGAGCCCCGGTGCCTTCTAAAACAGCTAATCGGCAGGGGTCCTGGGTGTCAGACCTCCACCGATCAGATATGGATGACCTATCCAGAGGATAGGTCATCTGTATCAAAATCCCATATGTCACCGCGTGACACTTCGCAGGTGCCTTCAATCAGGATGGCCGTGAAGGCCTTTACGCAACCAAATGGATAAGGTTTTTTTTTACCCTGATTTTACCCTGAAAGGCCTAAGTTGTAACCTAAGATGCCAGATCAGCAATGAACGCAACATCTGAGGGTTTCAATGACAGGGGGCAGAATGATCACCGTTCCCTGTCATTGTGCCCACTGCATACAAGGGAATGTGCTTTGTGACCAAGTAATTTGTCACAAAATGAATTTCTTTGCGAAATTCGGCATGGCAGCCAAACTGAATTTTTCAGAACTTTGCTCATCACTACTGATAATGGTCACTATCACAGGTGATATCAGCATATCTAACCCAGAATGCTTTACCCAAGTATTTTTTATGTGTTTTACATTGGGACAGAATGTTTCATACTTGCATCTATGGCCTTTGACTGATATATGGCCATTTGTGCCCCATTGAACTTTATGCTTTTTATGAACCCAAAGACTTCTTTAACACTATCTGTCTCCTCCCTCAGCCTTGGTGTGCTAAATGCAATGATGTATCCTCTACTAATCTCAAAATTATCATTCAGCAATTCTCGTGAAATCAACCATTTCTCTTCTCATATGAAATCCATACTAAAGCCATGCCCTACAGAGACAGTAAGACTTGAACTTCTAATAACTGTAGATGGTATCATTTTAGGATTCTCCACATTCCTCTTAATCCTTATTTCCTATGTGGTTATCATCTCCATCATCTTTAAGATTCAGATGTCATCTGGGAGGTTCAAGGCTTTCTCCAGTTGTTCTTCTCATCTCACCATGGTCTTATTATTTTGCTTGATATCTCTTTTCCGTGAAACCAGAATATGAATGGTCTCAAGAACAGGATAAAATTCTATCCATGTTGAAGGTTGCTGTAGTTCCGTTGTTGAACCCAATTGTCTACAGTAGAGTTGGGCATATTGATTCTAAACTAATCATATTTGTCACAAATTTCAGAGAAATTCTTCTTCCAAACAAATCTGACATTTTGGGAATTTGTATCGTTTCTAATTGGCACCCACCATTTTACATTTAAAGCTCCATATACTAGTGAGGGAAACAAGGAAGATGAAGACGTTGGATCACATGACCCTGTGAAGGACTTGTCCACATTCCTTTGAAACCATCCTGATAGGCAGTCAGGAAGGAGGATATTGACTGGTCTATGCTAGCCCTGAAGCACATACGCCATTGTGAGCTCAGGCACTGATGTGATATGATGTCTCTACTATGTCTCTAACAAACACCAATTGGAGATACAACTGGCAAAGTACAGTAATTGTGAAGAAGATATATTCAGTTAGGTAGATTGCATTACTAGCAAGGAAAAATTTGATTTGGCTGCTTCACCGAACTTCACAAAGAAAATCGCTTTATGACGAATTACTTCACAATGAAGTGCATTTCTTCGTGAGTAGCAGGGGCAGTGATGGGGGACGGCGATTGCGCTGCCCCCTGTCATTGAAACTCTCAAATGACACGTTCTTAGCTGATCTTGGCATTCGAGATAAAAAATTAGAGCTTTCAGGATTTAATCGGTTGAAAAAAAAAATACTCGCCATTTGAGCACGAAGAGGCCACCTCAGCCATCTTGATTGAAGATCCCGTGCGAAATCTTGCGCAGCAAGTCACGACATTATCAAAATGGCCATGGCAGCCTCTTTGTGCTCAAATGGATGAGGTGAGTATGATTTTTTTTTTTTTACCACCATTTCAGGGAAAATTGATTCGTTTTCACGAATCACAAAGAAATTCGGCTTAGCAGCGAATCACATTTTTCCTGAAATTCGGATCAAAGACCACTTTAGATACTTCAATTTGCTCAACACTACTAGCTAGGGCAGACTGCATTGTTTTATCAATAGGGAAGGTGCATAGAGACAGTCATGTACTAGGACTTGTGTCTTACAGTGAGAGCAGGTGCTGAAGCTGTTCATGTCTTGCTCTGCGTGCACAAAGATTCTGCACAAAGATCATTTTTTCTTGACCTGTATAAAAACCTGTTGCAAAGCTTCTACAGTTCATTAGTGTGCAAAAGACATATTTCCTAGCATCACCAGCAGCAGATATTTTGCTGCATGTGCCGTGCAATTGAGCCTTATTTAAAAAAAAAAAAAAAAAACTGTTGCCATTTTTCTACCTTTCATAACTGTGCAATTTAGCACATTTTTGTGTGTCAGTACCAGTGTACAGTGTGTTTGTAGCAGGAGACATTAAATTGGGCTTGTATTTCTTGCAAAAAATTAAAATCCTTTTGGAATTTGAAAATCATATTACAAAAATACTATTTAGCACAGACTACTGTACCTAATGTATTAGTTTGCTGACACAGGAAGAAAGCTGTGTCAAACTTACGGCAAGCTTAGGTGGTGGGAGTGGTAATGTGGTCCCAAGTGGTCATTTGTCTTCAAAGTGCCAGCCATATTTTAATGGACTTTGTCGAAGTGCTATTTTTTTTCTAAATAAAATTAATGACAATTGTCCACCAAAAACTCCATATATTAAAGTTGTGTGCCTGACCTAATGTCTATTGTATTGGACTCTGCCCAAGTGTTAGGTCCGGAGGAAGCTCCAATCCCAAATGTTAACCCTTTGATTGACACAAAATTCTTATTATTATTTATTAATTCATTCCATGGCGCTGTACATATGTATGTGACCACAACATGAAAAAAGATGCCTTCTGAAGTCAGCACTGAGGACCTAGAATGGACCGCAGGACAATAAATTTAATAATCTTACCATTAGGGCATGTTAACGTTGTCCTAACCATAGCCTGTGACATAGAGACAGCCTGCTGGAGTGCACTGTATCTGGATAATGCTGCACACTGCTGGATCCCCATTCACTGCAATGGGATCCGATGGGGATCTGGCCACCTTCCGACAGTAATGGTGGCTTTTGGCTGGGCAAAAAGTCCTTCTTGCAGTAGATACAGTGGTCTGATGTGCTGTCTCTTTATTGCAATGATAAATATAATGATTTGAGGGTGAAGTAAATAATATACGGTTCAAAATTTTTCAGGTCTTTTAATTTCATGAATATGCATGGAAATGATTCCTTAATGTACATGGAATTCCACCTCTTGGCATTTATGAGATATGAAAATGTGCAGCTGTTGATTTTCATTAGCTTATTGACAATGTATTTGCTTTGTGTACTTGAAAATGTTCTTGTTACCCTCATCGTATGTCTGACCCCCCAGCTGCATACACCCATGTATTTTTTTCTATGCAACCTCACAGTCCTGGATATTATATATGTTTCTGCTATCTTACCAAAGTTAATACTGATCACAATCACAGGAACCACGAGTATATCCAACACAGGATGCTTCACACAAGTATTTTTCTATGTTTTTTGCATTGGGACAGAATTTTTCTTACTTGTGTGTATGGCCTATGACCGATATGTGGCCATTTGTATTCCTCTACACTATATGCTTATTATGAACCACAGGACATGCTTAATTTTAGCCGCATTTTGTTGTAATCTTGGCGTGTTCAATGCAATGATGTATGCTCTGCTAATATCTCATTTATCCTTCTCCAGCTCTCGAGAAATCAACCATTTCTTTTGCCACATGAGATCCATACTTCAGCTCTCCCTCAGTGATACAACTAGCATTGGGATTTTGATAACTGTAGATGGTGTTTTATTAGGGTTCTTCCCATTTATACTAATTCTGGTTTCTTACATATACATTATATCAACAATTCTGAACATACATTCAAAGTCAGGAAGGCAAAAGGCTTTCTCAAGTTGCTCTTCTCATCTCACAGTTGTTTTATTATTTTGTTTGACCTCTCTCAGCCTTAATATGAAACCAGAGACCAAGTTTTCTCAAGAACAGGACAAATTGCTGTCTATGCTGTACATTGTCGTTGCTCCTATCTTAAACCCATTGGTGTACAGTTTAAGAAACAAAGATGTCCTGGAAGCCATCAAACGCCAAATCTCAAGAACAAGTAAGATGTGGTAAAAAAAAAAGAAAGAAAGAAAGAAAGCAGAATTGCAACTTTCTCAGTAACAGGACAAGATGCTGTTCATGACTTACATTACTGTGGTTCCAATATTATACCTACTGGTACAGTGTACTTTTTGCTCGGCTTCACTTATCTGAATAGGGCTAAACTAAAAAGCCACACACGACCTATGAATTAGACTGGTACTGTTTTTAGAAATAAAAACAGTAGCACAAAAGAGAAGTGTAAGGCCCCATTCACACGACCGTATGAATGGGACCGTATCTATCCGCAAAAATGCGGGAATAGATGCGGCCCCATTCACCTCTATGGGGCCGGGAGCCGCGGCACGGAGCTAGCTCCGTGCCGCGGCTCTTTTGAAGTATGTCCTATACTTGTCCATGGGCACGGACAAGTATAGGCATTTTCAATGGGGCCGCATGGCGTGTGTTCCGAGCGCTTCGGAACACACGCCGGGCGGCTCCCGTATATTTGCGGGTCCGCAGTAATGCGGGCACGCAAAAATACGTTCGTGTGAATGGACCCTTATACTCCAAAGTAGGGGCATTTCTATTTTTGCGCTGATTTATTGTATTTAATCTAATGTGGATGTAATCTTAATATATGACAGGCTAATGCAGTACCCCGGATAGGAGCACTACAAATTTAGTACCTTGTTACTGTTTCCTACGCTTAGCTTTCCATATCCCTATTTAAAGAGGCTCTGTCACCCTGTTCTAACCTATGTATATTAATACATAGGTTAATAGGGGCAGTTTTCCTATGAAGGCACATACCTGAATAGCAGAGTATAAAGCAGCGGTTGAGGAGAAATCCTTACTTTAAAAATTATGCTAATGAGCCTTCGGAGCACCGGGGGGGCGGGCTCTTTCCTTCCGAGCACTGGTTCTTCACCGCCCTCCCGGCTCCGAGGCTCGCCCCCCTGCCTAAGTGCACGCCCCTTCGTTGAGTGATTGACAGCGCTAGACCGTTCGGTCTAGCGCTGAAATCCCGCGCCTGCGCATTGTAATCGTGCCCGGCGCATGCGCAATAGCGCTTGCAGTGCCGAACACTGCAAGCGCTTCCATTCATTTGCGCACGCAGTGCGCAGGGAAGTGACGGCGCGTGCGCAAATGAATGGAAGCGCTTGCAGTGTTCGGGTGCGCAAATGAATGGAAGCGCTTGCAGTGTTCGGCACTGCAAGCGCTATTGAGCATGCACCGGGCACCATTACAATGCGCAGGGGCGGGATTTCAGCGCTAGACCGAACGGTTTAGCGCTGTCAATCACTCAACGAAGGGGCGTGCACTTAGGCAGGGGGGCGAGCCTCGGAGCCAGGAGGGCGGTGAAGAACCAGTGCTCGGAAGGAAAGAGCCCGCCCCCCCAGTGCTCTGAAGGCTCATTAGCATAATTTTTAAAGTAAGGATTTCTCCTCAACCGCTGCTTTATACTCTGCTATTCAGGTATGTGCCTTCATAGGAAAACTGCCCCTATTAACCTATGTATTAATATACATAGGTTAGAACAGGGTGACATAGCCTCTTTAATAAATGTACTCCTTACTCAGTATTGTATTTATGCAACTGTTAACTTATATTGCATTTCAAGTTATGTGCCTGGTTTCCAGCAGGTGGCATAGTGCTGTCAGAGTCCTATAGGCAAGAATGGAACTAACTGTCCATACTTTTCATCCCTTTGGGCAGAGGTGGGCTGTCCAAAGGGACATGACATGGCGCAGTGAGGGGTGCATTCCCCCCTCCTGCTGCAGGAGCCCGGGGAAGCAGCTTGTAGAGCACCAGCTCCTTGCATTATCCAGCACTAAGAGAGTACATTATGAGTAGAGGGAAAACAAGCAAAAGACACCCTCCTCAGAAAACTATGATGAGGCTAGGCAAGCTATGAATGAAAGCACCATTTAGAAGGCCTGACACCATATTACATCCTGCTGGAACCAAGTAAAAGAGAATTGCACTAAACCCTTTGAAACCGATTGTATTTTCAAGTTCAAGTTGGAGGGGGTTCACATACAGTAGGCATTTTCAATTCCGTTATAGCTTTCTATTGATATACCAGAAACCCTTCCATTTTAATCCGTCCTCATATATGTCAAGAGAGAATAAATAACGGAAACCACCATTCTGTCTGGTTTCCATTATTTTGGATGTAAAAAGATGGAAGTCCTGTCACAACTTTACACAACTTTATCACTGACCTGTCTGGTGTGTTTCTTGATTTTCATGATGCTGTTTGATCGCTAATGTTCACTAACAAACCTCTGAGGCCTTCACAGAACAATTGTAGTTATACTGAGAATACATTACACACAGGTGGACTCTTTACTAATTAGGTGACTTAGGAAACAGTGGATTTTATTTAGAAATGCACCCCACACTTTCCAGATTTTTCTTTATTATACATTTTGAAAACTAAGTATCATTTTCTTTTCATTTCGCTCATATGTGTTACTTTTTGTTGGTTTTATCTCATAAAAGCCTAATAATCTCAATAATGTTCAAGGGGTATAGATACTTTTTCAAGGCAATGTATTTAATGTGTATATATATATATATATATATATATATATATATATATATATATATACATTATAGAATACCGAATTCAGTATATACCAATGCAGTGCTGCCATCTACAGACCTACAGTGGAATATACTAGTAATCAGCCTGCAAGCCTTGTACAGGCTTAGGCCTATTAATATTACAGGCCACCTTCCCAGATCTCAGCCCAGCCCAGAAAGTGCACTGCTCTGGTTTTAGCGCTCCTAGATGGTGTGGTCACATTTGACCATGGGTTCTGAGGGGTTAAATGTCTTTGATTGACATTACCGGTGATCACTGACATTACCCCAGGTCCTCTGCTGTGTAACCCTGGCAGTTATGGCTTTATACATGGTACATGTACAGCGGAGGTCGTGAAAGGGTTAAGATATACAGTGGGGAAAAAAAGTATTTAGTCAGCCACCAACTGTGCAAGTTCTCCCACTTAAAAAGGTGAGAGAGGCCTGTAATTGACATCATAGGTAGACCTCAACTATGAAAGACAAAATGAGAAAACAAATCCAGAAAATCACATTGTCTGATTTTTAAAGAATTTATTAGCAAATTATGGTGGAAAATAAGTATTTGTTCACCTATAGTGATGAGCGAGCATGCTCGGCCGAACTCGCTGTTCGGCTGAGCATGCTGGCGCTCGGGTCCACTCGGTGTTCGGCCGAACACCGGGTGTACTTGAGCGCCATGCTCGAGTCCCCTCCCCACACGCTAATTAATTAGCATGAGGGGAGGGATGGTATTCAGTGTAATGCCAGTAGCCATCTTAGCTACTGGCATTACACTGATTGGCTGGCCGGAAACGCATCATCGGGTGCTATATAGCACCCAGTGGCGCCTTCCCGGCCAGTGTTAGTCAGGGAGAGCTGCCGCAAGGAGGGACAGATAGTGTAGGGACAGAGATGGCTAGGCAGGGATATAATTTATTCTAAAAACAAATAAAAGCCCTTTTAAGAGCTATTGGAAGATTTGGGGCTTTTTATTTTATTTGGGGGACCTTTTTAAACCAGGCATCCCCCGCTCAGAGTGCCTGGTTTAGTCCCATTGACTTACATTATGCACGGGTGCTCGGCCGAGCACTCGAGCACCCCCTAGTGCTCGGTCAGAGCACCCGAGCATACGAGCACCCAGGTGCTCGCTCAACACTAGTCACCTACAAACAAGCAAGATTTCTGACTCTCACAGACCTGTAACTTCATCTTTAAGAGGCTCCTCTGTCCTCTGCGCATTACCTGTAGTAATGGCACCTGTTTGAACTTGTTATCAGTATAAAAGACACCTGTCCACAACCTCAAACAGTCATTCTCCAAACTCCACTATAGTGAAGACCAAAGAGCTGTCAAAGGACACCAGAAACAAAATTGTAGACCTGCACCAGGCTGGGAAGACTGAATCTGCAATAGGCAAGCAGCTTGGTGTGAAGAAATCAACTGTGGGAGCAATAATTAGAAAATGGAATCAGGGGCTCCACGCAAGATCTCACCCCGTGGGGTCAAATGATCACAAGAACTGTGAGCAAAAATCCCAGAACCACAAGGGGGGACATAGTGAATGACCTGCAGAAAGCTGGGACCAACGTAACAAAGGCTACCATCAGTAACACACTATGCCGCCAGGGACTCAGATCCTGCAGTGCCAGACATGTTCCCCTGCTTAAGCCAGTACATATCCGGGCCCGTTTTAAGTTTGCTAGAGAACTTTTGGATGTTCCAGAAGAGTATTGGGAAAATGTCATATGGTCAAATGAAACCAAAATAGAACTGTTTGGTAGAAACACAACTCGTCGTGTTTGGAGGAGAGTGAATGCTGAGTTGCATCCAAAGAACACCATACCTACTGTGACGCATGGGGGTGGCAACATCATGCTTTGGGGCTGTTTCTCTGCAAAGGGACCAGGATGACTGATCCGTGTACATGAAAGAATGAATGGGGCCATGTATCGTGAGATTATGAGTGCAAACCTCCTTCCATTAGCAAGGGCATTGAAGATGAAACGTGGCTGGGTCTTTCAGCATGACAATGATCCCAAGCACACCGTCAGCGCAACGAAAGAGTGCCTTCATAAGAAGCATTTTGAGGTCCTGGAGCGGGCTAGCCAGTCTCCAGATCTCAACCCCATAGAAAACTATTGGAGGGAGTTGAAAGTCCGTGTTGCCCAGCGACAGCCCCAAAACATCACTGCTCTAGAGGAGATCTGCATGAAGGAATGGGCCAACATTCCAGCAACAGTGTGTGCCAACTTTGTGAAGACTTACAGAAAACGTTTGACCTCTGTCATTGCCAACAAAGGATATATAACAATGTATTGAGATGAACTTTTGTTTTTCACCAAATACCTCTTTTCCACTATAATTTGCAAATAAATTCTTTAAAAATCAGACAATGTGATTTTCTGGATTTGTTTTCTCATTTTGTCTTTCATAGTTGAGGTCTACCTATGATGTCAATTACAGGCCTCTCTCATCTTTTTAAGTGGGAGAACTTGCACAATTGGTGGCTGACTAAATACTTTTTTCCCCACTGTAGGGTTAAAGGCGCTTTCTAGGTGTTTAATATTGGTGACCTATCCACAGCATCATGGCCTACTTGCAGCTTATTAAAGGGGTATTCTCATCTTAGACAATGGGGGCATATCGCTAGGATATGCCCCCATTGTCTTATAGGTGCGGGTCCCACCGCTGGGACCCGCACCTATATCCAGAACGGAGCGGGGAGCGCTGCGCCTGGAGGACCCCAGGTTTCCGGGGGTCCGGCCACCACCAGGCGCAGGTCCCCGCTCCGCTCATAGAAATGAATGGGAGCCGGGCCGTGCATGCGCGGTGCGCTCCCATTCATTTCTATGGAGCCGACGGAGGTAGCCGACCCAGTGCTCGGCTATTTTCGGCGGCCCCATAGAAATGAATGGAGGGCGGCTGCGCATGCGCAGTGTGCCCTCATTCAATTCGGGGGCTCCGTTCTGGATATAGGTGCGGGTCCCAGCGGTGGGACCCGCACCTATAAGACAATGGGGGCATATCCTAACGATATGCCCCCATTGTCTAAAATGAGAATAACCCTTTAAGCACATCATTGTCCATTGGATAGTGGCTGTCTTTGGTATTGCAGCCCAGGCCAGTGCACTGGAATGCGCTGCACATAGGCCAAGTGACCAATGAACCTTATTTCACTGGCCTTATTTCACAGGGTGTTGGGAATCCGACCTGCACCGATCGGATGTAGATGACCTATCCTGAGGCTAGGCCACCGACATCAATATCTCTGAAATGCTAGGATTTTCACTGCAATGGACCCCAGGGGCACTGTCTGAGGTAGGACACAAGCAAAGAGCATAGTTGAAGTCCTCACTTTGGATTATCCTTCTCTCCAGGCTTTGTGAGCGCAGTGGGTGGAAGGGTGCAACCCTTCTTCCCCTTGGGGCACACCCTAGGATTTTGGGTGTTCCTGCCTGGTGGTAGCTGGGATGCCCTTGCTGTTAGATGGACAGATAACAGCGTGCAAGGCAGGAGGGAAGATGTTGGGCTGGAAGATGGTAGAGGCAATGACAGGTCAGTTCGGTAAGAATAAATAAATGTTGTCTTTACTGAACAGATGATGAGTAGTGATGATCAAGCACCCAGGTGCTCGTATGCTCCGGTGCTCTGATCGAGCACACAGGGGTGCTCGAGTGCTCGGCTGAGCACCCGAGCATAATTGAAGTCTATGGGAGTAAACCAGGCACCCCCCGCTTGGAAAAACTAACCACTTCCCGTCCGTCCATTGACTATAAACGTCCGGGAAGTGGTTACTTATCTCTGAATGGACATTTCAGTGACAGCAGGGTACCCCAAAGAGAAGGCAGGGACCGTCTGGGGTCCCTGCCTTGTAGATCTCACAGAGCACTGAGTATACAGATCAGGAAGCGTTATGTGCGCTTCCTGTTCTGGCCTGGCGGTCACGTGATCGCCGAGGCCGGGAGCGTGCAGGAGCTGCCGGGTCTCTTATAGACCCGATCAGCCCTGCACTGAGGCTATACAGCATAGTATTGTATCTGGCTTCAGAAGGAAAAAAGGGGGGACCCCACGCCATTTTTTAAAATTTTTTCCTTCTCCAGCGAGATACAACCAGCAGCGGCAGCCTGGCACTACCATGGTGGGAAGGGACACGGTTATTGACCCTTCCCAGCCTAACAGTAACAGCCTGCCGCTGCCCCAGAACCAGACCCTCAATTTAGAAGGTCCGGTCCTGCGGGTACCTGGCTCTTCCTGACAATCCTGGTGGCGGTGGGTGCCAAGGTAATAGATGCCATACCAGCAAGCACTAAGCCCAGTATTAGTAATCAGGGCCGTCTGTAGCTAGCCATGATTACTAAAACTGCAGTGTGGAAAAAAAAACCCCACACACACACACACTTATAAAATATTTTATTGAAAAAAATACTCCCCCAGACCCCTGTTTGACCATTTTATTTAAAAAATAAAAAAGCTGGTCCGACGTAATCCAACAAATCCGACGTAGTCCTCAGCATTCACGATCCTGCAAAATAGAAAGCAAACAAACAAACACAAACCACCTACCTCCTCCTCAGGCTTCTTCTCCTCAGCAGGGGAGCCTCTTCATTACATTGCGCCCTTTGTTAGTGAATTAGAAAAATTACACCTTGAATTCTTCAATTAAAAAATAAAACGTGATAGGTGACGGATCCGTCATGAACTCCATTGAAAGTCAACGGAGGATGGATCCGTTTACTGTTGTGTCACACCAAATGGATCCATCCTCCACTGACTTTCAATGGAGTTCATGACAGATCTGTCATGACCCCAATGCAAGTCAATGGGGACGGATCTGTTTACTATTGTGTCACACCAAACGGATCCGTCCCCATTGACTTGCAATGGGGTCATGACGGATCCGTCTTGGTGCAGGGAGGGGACTCGAGCATTGCGCTCGAGTACACTCTGTGTTCGCCGAACACCGAGTGGACCCAAGCGTAGGCATGCTCGGCCGAACAGCGAGTTCGGCCGAGCATGCTCGCTCAACACTAATGATGAGTTGTAGTTCAATATAAGCAGTGGGCACTGTTCTAAGGTACAGTATATCGCAGAGTAGGTTTTTCCCAAAATTGGTATATAGGAGGTGGCAATTATGGTGTTTCAAAGAGTGACATGTCGGCTGGCTCCAGTGAGAGTGAGAGAAAGCCTCAGTCAGTCTTTAGGGGCAGTGCACGCTCAGACTCGGCAAAGCTGCTGTCTGAGTGTAGACCCACAGAAAAGGAATAAACCCAAGCCTCAGTCCAGGCCTTGTGCCAGACATCTGGCCACCCTAGTGCTGACTAATCTCTTCAAAAGATTCACGACAGAGAACAAAATGTCATTGTGGGAGCCATAGGACTTGTTTCTCTGTGTTATAGCAAAGGTCGTTAAGGGGTCTTTTCAGTAATCATTACAAAGTGCAAAATTATTGTAAGAAAAACATAGGGCACCAAATAAAAGAAGTTCTCTGACAAAAGACTTGTGACAGGTCAACACATAAAGGTCATTCATGGGAATGGCAAGGGCATGTGCAGTAGCCTTGAAGGGGTACTGCAAAGGGTTACATAATATTAACAGAGTCAATACAATGTTTCTTGAGTTAAATGTGATTTGTTATCCTGTATATACACTTAACAGCACAGTAGGGGCTTAACAGCTTGGTAAACTGTTAGGAGTCAGGATGATTGACCAAGTCCGCCCCCTGGCTAGTTAGTGTTAGGGGAGTCTTGTATAAAACAATTTGGAGGAGAAACATGTGAGAGAGAAAGACCTCTTGCACAACTGGGCCTAAGTTCAGAGAATCCTAGTATGAGCCTACAACTTCCCAGAAAGCAGCCATACTACCAAAGTAATCCAAGGAGAAGGAGATTAGAAGACCTAGAACCCACCAGGCCATACATTAGACTCAGACAGCAACATATTGTACTTTGATTGTGCTTGTTTACGGCAGAAAGCCATTGCTACTGTTGATGGGAATATTGTTAAAGCATCCTCCATACTTTGAGATAGATTGGTCACCTGTACCACAGTTCTGCACCCCTCAGCCCGAAAACTGCAGAAGAACTTATCAAGAATGTTATTGCATGCCTGAGATTCTGCTAAGAGACTACAAAGTGTCTTTAGAGAGAGGGAGTACTATAACTACTATCACTGTTGTTGTCCATATACTGATAGTGAGAGAATTTTGAACTGTGATATATTTGGAACTCTGCCTTGCTGCTATTTGTACTACAATCAATAAAGAGAGATTTTATTTATTACAACCAACAAGCATGATTATTATCTCCAATCTCCACTAGTTCTCCTTGCACCCAGCCAAACATCCAACATCAAGGGCACCATAACTAACATCAGGCAGGGTGTGCCCAAAGTGAAGAAGGGTGCACCCTGTGTAACACCCCAGAGTGGGGTATTACCATTTTTTACTTTCTGACTGTATGTTTTATATATCTCTGATGTAATGATATGTTATGCACCTGGTTTACCAGCAGGTGGAGTATGACTGGCAGTGTTTAGCAACACAAATGGAACTTACCACTCCATTCCCCCCCACCCCCACCCCCTTTGGTAGAAGTGGGCTAGGACGACTGCCTGCCAAGACTGGGGCTGAGCTAGTCTAAGGTCAATCTGGAGGGGTGTGAAGTGGAGAGCAGATGTGTGTGGTCCCTCTCCTGCCATAGGAAGGGAGGAAGCAGCTCCTAGAGCACCCACTCCCTAGAGATAAAGCAAGGACCAAGACAACAGAGAGAATTGTTACATCCAGCTTCTGCTGACCCTGCTGTGAAGTGAAGGAAAATGGGCTGAAGACACTCTCATCATCAAACCATCATCACTAGGCCAGTATTATCTAAATGCAGAATTATCACCATACCTCTTCAGCTGGTGCCATAAGTCAAGTCTGGCCTCATTCTTCAGTGCCAGGACTTTCACTGCAGTTGACCCCAAGGAGCAATGGTCTCAGATAGGACATCATGACACAACAACTACACTATGTCAGGGCCACTTTCACTCCCATCCTCTACACTGGCTTCCATAGGTGCTTTCTGCACTTCCAGTCATTTTTAAAGGGAAGGGGGGTTATGAGGTAAAAGAAGAGGTTTTGGGGGAGTTTTTTTTTTGTTGTTGTTGTTGCTGACAGTTCTGTGGCTTCGTACTTGTCATTTCACCAGTATACTGGCTGTTTGTCCAGAGGATTTTTTGACTGGATTTTATTTCCCTCCAGAATATGGAGATGATGAAAGAAAGATGAAGGATTTGATATCTGCTATTTCCATGTGTGGTGTTTATCTACTCTACAGATACAAGAATTGCAATAGGATAAACCGTATTGTCTCCATGGGAATCTTTCACCACCAATGAATGGCCAATGAAATACAAGGAGCTGGGGGCGGAGCCTCTTTATATAACCTTAGTCAGCAGTGACATCACAATGCCCTCTGTGATATCATCACCCAGACAACCAATCACAACGCAGCTTTAGTGTTTCTAAAGAAGGCTGTGCTGTGATTTGTTGCTATGGGCAACAAGACTGTCAGGTCTGGTCACCAGAGAACATAGGTGTTCTATGTTTTGCTTGGTATTCTGAGTTTTTGTGTGTTTCTGTTTAGTGCCTACGCCTTGCCTTTAACCATGTTCACACTGTGGGTTGTTTTGGAGCCAACGCCCAGCTTCATGTTTGGTTTGTCTACTCAGGGTTAATACTCAGGTGCTGGGCTGAGTGGCTTCTCTGAATCTGGTCCATTCAGTACCTGGGGGTGGGATATCTTCCTGCATAAATACCTACCTTCCTCTCTGCTCCTTGCTGGTTTTTGCAAATCCTTGCTATTCCTGCTTGTGCGTTATCGTGTGTATTCTACTGCTTAATTGACCCTTGGCTTGTACCTGACTACTCTACCGTCTTCTGATTTTGTACTGACGTTATCTCTGGTTTCTGACACGGCTAGCTGACGATTCTTCTGTGTTTTGTTCGTCTCTGTTTGTCTTCCCTTTTCCCTGCACCTTAGTCTAGAGTAATTGCAGTCCTCGTGGTTGTCGCCGTGTCGCCTAGGACACGGAGGCAATTAGGCAGGGACAGGGGTTGGGGTGAGCTCAGGGATCACATCTCCCTTTTCTGTGTACCCCAACCTTGACAAAGACCAGTTTTTCTACTTTCATACATGATAATCATCATGTTTGGACATATTCTGAGCAGGAAAATCACAAATGTCATCTTAACTATACGGCCACACTATGGTTGGCACATGGTAACATCAAAACGGCCCTTTCCTCAGAGGCTGTGAAGATGATGGATTGAGAGCAGATACAGGTGCGCAGTGCAGGTAAGGTACAACCATGCAGTAATCCGTGGAGTCGGAGCAGAGTGAAGTAATCTGTGGGGCCGGAGTGGAGCATACCTCCCAACAGTCCCGGATCCAGCGGGACAGTCCCAAATTGCAGTGGCTGTCCCGTGCGGGGGAGATATGTTCCCTTTTTCTGGCAGCTGTATCCGTAGGACGCAGAGACAGTTGCCATAATGAAGCAGAGAGCCCGCATCGCCTACCTGCTTCATTATGCTTCCTCCCCGCTAGCTCTCTGCACCTCTTGCTTGTGCGGGGGTCAGGGCCTGCTGACAGTCAGCCTAGGCTTCCTGCCCCTCCACAGACCAGAGCAGCCGATGTCCTGCTGCTGCTGCTAGGAAGAAGGTAAGTATATGGTGTGTGTATTTTTTTTTTTTAATTTCTGTGAGGGGCACAATGTGGGCATATTACTGGGGGGCACAATGTGGGAATATTACTGAGGGCACAACTGGAAATATTACGGGGGGCACAGCTGGGCATAATTCTGTAAACACACAATGTGGACATAAATACTGTGCAGTGGCATGAAAGGAGAATAATTATGTGGGGGCATTAAGGGGACTGGGTGGGATTAGGTGTATAGTTATGTTTTGGGCAGAGTTAGAGGCGTGGCCTAGTGCGGAAAAAAATTGCAGCACAATGTGGTTTACAAAGTTGGGAGGTATGGTGGAGTGTCTCTTTCACCAAGTCTGGCCGCTTGATATAATAATAAACTGTCCCACGCAGTATGGCTGCTTTAGTCAGCGTAGTCAGCTTGCTGTAAATACTGTGCACGGATAACAGATCCTCACTGATTGCACTGATGACTCAGTTTGGTATTTGGGGATGACAGTTAGGTTATATATATACCTATATACATCTGGCTCCACCTTTCATTTTCCAAAGGAGCTTTGAAAAATGAAAGGTGGAATCTGATTGGTTGCTAGGGGCAACTAAGCCAGTCCTACTTTACACCAGTTTGATAAATTTCCTCCTTCTCAAGGATATTTCATGGTTGCTAAAATGTTTACAGATACTTTATCAAGATAAAATATTTACCATATAATTTTATATTAGAGGAGACAAATGAAAAAAAAATATTTCCATCAGTCCTCAGATCAGACCCCCAATTGGACCTTTAGATCAGACCCCCAATGTTAATTAAACCCTAGATCAAAGAAAAAAAAATCATCCCACCTCTCCTGTTCAGGACTCCACTAACTGCTGTTGCTCCTAGGGTACAGCACCATTCCAGCTTCACCATTATGTGACCTGACGTCGTACAGCGTGAGGTCACAGAGTGCATCTACGCCAAACTGTGTGGAGATCACAGCACAGACTCCGGCGCCTGCAGGAGAAGACCAGGATGTGGTGAGTACAGGGTGCGCTGTATTCCCCACACCTCAGTCCTGCTGTACTAATGAGCACTTCCATGATGGAAGCCCTCATTAGTATTTGCCCCATAAGACGCTGTTTTGGGGCAAAAAAGTGTGTCTTTGTTCTATAGTAAAAGGTGAAACCACCAATTGTTAGGTGTGAAGAGATATTACAAATGTGGACACAACTTTGCTAAAACCTACAATTATTTAGAGGGATCCCAACTCTTTAAGTCTAGTTCCAATGGACATACATCTAAAATAAAATCACTCATGAATTGTAACTTGTAATGCGTATTGTAATGGATAACATGTAACACCTGTAACATGCTGCATGTTGGATATATACGAGCTGCACATTGAAGGAGAGAATACTAAAACATCTATCAGATATTACTAATACAAATGCTGGCATTCCATCATCGGCTCACATAAGCAACACTGTGAAGGTAGACCGGTCGAAATACTGAATTTTCCCCTCACAGTGTTATGTCATTTGTAGATACATGTATTTAATGCTATACAAATATATATATATATATATATCTCAGCTTTGTAAATGCTTATACAGCTGTATAGAATGTCTATATCCTGGTATTGTGTCCAAGATGCTGCGGTGCGGTGTGTCACAAAGGAATGTGTGTATATATATATATACTTTTTATATTATATTTTGTACTTTGTAACTTTTATAAAGCTTGCACATAATATATGTATATATTTAACTAGTCCAAGATGGCCCCCGTACTCTTATCAAAATGACTTTTTCAAGCTAGTGACGTAGAATGGAATGTAACTTCTATCCAATCAAGGATTATATTGTTTGCTATTTGCATGCTTACGCCCCCTTTCCTTTTTGTATCGAATAAGTACGTGTGTTAATAAAGAAACAAGCCAGAGGCTGTAATGATTTTGCCACAGAAGCACGGCCAAAGGACTTAATACTGGAATCATAAGTCTGTGTTTTGTCCTTAATTATTGTGCGCACCCGTGTTCAAAACAATTCGGAATGACTGACTGAATTCCAGAAAGGACAGGTTTATGTCCACCTCAACAGCTGGCGCCCAAACCGCGGGGCCCCCGAAAGGAGCACCAGGACTCGCTCGGTGTCCCAACCCTCGACCGATGCCACGGGCACCACTCCTTCCCGAAGGGGACTGATCACCCTAACCGACCACGGTAAGTTATATATACACTGTATGTGATAACTTACCTGTGGCTCGAGGGGGGAGTGGTAGTCTGGGGTTTAGGTTTTGTGGGGCCTGAGTGAAACGTCATGTGACCAGACGCCTGGTGGTCTCCGCCGGGGATTCCGGAAACCTACAGCCCCTCAGGAAAGGTCACGTGGGGATTCAGTCAGATCATGTTAGGGACCCAGACTGGCAGCGGCTGTGAGAACACTTTGAAGTAGTGATTTAGGTGGCGCCTGGGTATTCCGACACGTTACGGACCAGTTACCCAGAGTGTGCGCCTAAACACTTAGAGTAGTCATCTAGGCGGCGCCTGGGTATACCGCCAAGTTACTCAGAGCGTGCGTCTAGACTAGGGATTTGGGCGGCGCCTGGGTATACCGACAAGTTACCCGGAGTGTGCGCCTGGGATTTGGTGACGCCTGGATATACCGACAAGTTGTCCAGAGCGTGAGCCTCGGGTATACCGACAAGTTACCCGAGTCTCAGACCAGTTAGTTAGTTGTTAGGTAGTGCGCTGAGTAGTAACCGTTGTGCCCATTGTTGCAACTCCCTCACGGGCGAAGTGTTGATTGAAGTTTGAAGTTTAGCCGCGGGAGTCGGCGTCTAAATTGGGGAGATCGTAGTGTGTTTCTCTCTCCCCGGGGAAATCGAGTGAGGTCTCTTTCCCCTCCCCCCGTGATTTATTGGCTATTCGGAGGACGGTTAACTCAGGTTGGCGAAAACGGCCGCGCCAATAGGGCACTGTATGCTTCAAGTGTTCAAAAACCCAGCACAGTCTTCCGGCAGGTGCTCAGAATGCTGTCAGTCTGGTGGAACAAAGAAGGCAAAAAGATATGTGAAGGATGTGAAAAGCTTGTTTAAGATAATTGGGATGCCTCCAGGAGGCAGATTACAGCCCAGTGAAAGTTTGATCGATGTAGCGAGAGCCTTCTATAGAACTGCTTCAAATCAGGAAAAAAAAAAAAAGATGGACTGTGGAAAGTGAATTGAAGGGAAAGAAAAAGTGATTAGAAGTGTAATAGGTTGGTGCAGGAAAAAATGGTTGATATGGTTTATGTAAGTGACTTATAGAAAGCTGCAAAATGGCGGATTTGGGAAAAGAAAGGGAAAAAAAAAAGGATTTTCTTCAGTGTTACTTCAGCTTTGCAGTTTGCAGTTTCAGCCCCCCCTTTGGAATTTACGACTATGATAATCCACTTGTTATGTCTGTGTGGACCAGAAATCTGACCTTGTGTGTTGCCAGAGAACCGACTAGTAGATGAAGGTCACACAGCCAAGTTCACTGTGAGCGATATCTGCTCTACTGATGTGATGATGAGGCCAAATTAAGGGTTAAGTTGAGAATAGAAGAAATCATCACTCACAGGGGAAAGTTTGCTGTGGCATTAGGCCAAAAAGGAGTGAACACCGGCCTTGAATTTACAGCATTATATTCTGTTATGAAAAACAATTTGAGCATCAGCGGAAAATTATTAAAATATAAGAAATTAGTCTGGGCAGAAATGTATAATGAAAAGACAAATGATTACTTTTACATGCTGTCAGCACGGCCCCTAAGATGGTACAGGAGGACCCAACCGCGCTCCCGATGCAGACACATCCCCCGCCATTTCACTAGCCCCCCTCAGTCTCTCTCTTCAGAGGGGTGGACCTGTAAAGAACGTCAGTGCCAAAACCACGCCCGCGGCTCACCTCCTTGTATTCAGTTATCATACAAGATGGCACGTCCTACACGTCCCAATTTCCGTCCCAGCAGCCATCTTAACTAATCCCATTCCCACTCCGGTGGCCATCTTAACTCCTGCAACTTCCTTTCCAGGTGGCCATCTTAACTGAGGGAACATCAGTCCCCGCCCAGCGGCCATCTTAGTTACTGGTATTCTCTATGACATGGCTACAAGTGAGAAACAATGCACATAGATGCAAGTAGAAGCACAACGAGTACTCGACTTAGTAAATGAGGGATATAAATATAACTGTCATTAGTTAATATTGTCTAATTAGAAATCAGAAATTTTATAAATGAATAACTTTCCTTTTTCTCTTTCTAGCAGCTTGTAAATGTCCAAGAGTCGAGACAATAGTTTAACAATGTGTTGTAGGAGTGAACAACCGAAGACAATGGTATTATGTGCCAGCAATTGATTCATTTAATGTTTCTTTTGATTCACTTAATGTTTCTTTCTACCCCCTCCGTACAGGATGGTTTTCTGTGTGTATCCGTATCCAGGAAAGCTGTGTCTCTGAGAGTTGACTCATTCAGTGGAATGTGAATGAATGTAGCTTGAAGTTGTACTTGTGTGTGGACTGTACGTGGATGCAGCAGAGAAAATGAAGGAATGTGTATGATGAAATACATTTGTTTTTCTTTATATGCGCATTGGGGATTTTTATTTTTCCTTGGTACCAAATATTTTGACCAAATTCTACATTTTATTTTTGAAAACAAGGCAATGAAACGTTTATGGGCCCTTCATGTTTTGTGTCTGTATTGTTAGATCTGTTTGTCTCTATGTTTGCTTTTTGTCGACTTGTTGTATGTCTAATGTACTAACATCAGAGATCTGACCTCATGGACAACCAAGACAAGACTGACTCAAACAGGGAAGCTCACAGTGTGGAGTAAGGGGGGAGGGAGGAGGACAATGCTGACGTCACAGATACAAAGACAGCCCTTGTGCACATCTCCTAGTTATGAGTACTCTGTTCATTCAAAGGAAAAAAAAAGGGTCCAATCATTTCCACATCCAGAAAAGTTGGGTACTGCTACAAAATGTGCAGAATACACAATATCACACATTTAGTAAACATCAAAACATCGTTAGGTATCTCAAGAAGGGTGGTTATTAATAAAAAATTAATGGTGTTGTGTTTTATTTGGTTCAAAAGGTTTACATTACACAAGATACCCGGGTATTGGTATTGATTAATGTATTGAAATATGCAGGATCATTTGTCAAAATATTATGAAAGTTTGTTTTGAAGTATCCTTTAATTAGACCAGATTTAGAGTCTCACAAAAGTCCTTTTTGATTTGACAGAAGACCTCTTTGGTCTCATTGGTAAGTGTTATTTACATACAGTGTTGGACCGACAAACGTTCTAAGGACATTTGTTTATTTGATCAATGATGGAGAGGAAACCACCTCAGTAACGGCTTATTCTAACATGAACTGAGTTTTTTGAGTTGACTTTTTGATTGTGTGGAACTGTTCCGGTGCATCTTTCCTGTGTGCAGCTACAAAGAGCTGGGACTAACAACCTCGGGGAAAGTCCAGGAGCTGCTACGTCAAGTCTACAAGGTGTGGTAAGACACAGTTGTCAGTAACCCGTCACCCAACAAGAAACAACTTCGACCACGGGTCAGCCATGCTGCACAAGGCCTTGCTGTTCGTACTACGGCTGTCCAGGGGTGGACCTTAACGGTAATCTGTGTGCCTAACCAGCAGAGCTGATGCAGACCAGTGAGGGTGGGAGGTCCTTGTGTTAAAGCTCCTCCCACAGTCAAGGTAACAGACTGTTTATCACCCACTGATAAGAGGCTCTAACATCTACACTGACACCTACACCTGCAACCCCTTCACATACATAAGGAGGGGTCATAGACTGAACTTTGTAATAACAAGCATTAAGTGATGGACAATTGACTTTGCACCAGAGACTTTTGTTATCATCCAAGAAGATCGAAGAGAAGACGACCACAGAGAGACACTTCTTGTTAGTCCAACACACAGTTTTTGTTTTTAGAAATCCAATGATCCACAAATAGGTTTCTGTCAAATGATTAGGATAAGCCCAAGTACACAGGGGGGTACCTGTTGGGTTTCAGCCTTGGTGAAGACTACCTTTTCCCCCATGTCCGTCTAGACACTTAACAATTAGAAAATCAAAGATTAGGGAAAAATTCAGTCTTTAGGGGGGACTGTGAAGGTGTGAAGGTAGACCGGTCGAAATACTGAATTTTCCCCTCACAGTGTTATGTCATTTGTAGATACATGTATTTAATGCTATACAAATATATATATATATCTCAGCTTTGTAAATGCTTATACAGCTGTATAGAATGTCTATATCCTGGTATTGTGTCCAAGATGCTGCGGTGCGGTGTGTCACAAAGGAATGTGTGTATATATATATATACTTTTTATATTATATTTTGTACTTTGTAACTTTTATAAAGCTTGCACATAATATATGTATATATTTAACTAGTCCAAGATGGCCCCCGTACTCTTATCAAAATGACTTTTTCAAGCTAGTGACGTAGAATGGAATGTAACTTCTATCCAATCAAGGATTATATTGTTTGCTATTTGCATGCTTACGCCCCCTTTCCTTTTTGTATCGAATAAGTACGTGTGTTAATAAAGAAACAAGCCAGAGGCTGTAATGATTTTGCCACAGAAGCACGGCCAAAGGACTTAATACTGGAATCATAAGTCTGTGTTTTGTCCTTAATTATTGTGCGCACCCGTGTTCAAAACAATTCGGAATGACTGACTGAATTCCAGAAAGGACAGGTTTATGTCCACCTCAACAACACTACTTCTGTTAGATGAATGGGAATAGAATGAGTTAAAGGGGTTTTCCGAGTTATATATATTGATGACCTATTCTCAGGACACCCGGAACCCCCGCAGATCAGCTGTTTGAAGAGGAGGTACGCGCCGTATTAGCGCTGCCTCCTCTTCACTGTTTACATGATGGCCGTAACGGGGTAGTGGTGAGTAGGTGTAATTACACCTTACAGCCCCATTTATTTCTATGGGAAGAATCGCTTCCATAGACTTGATCTAATATTGATGACCTATCCTGAGAATAGGTCATCAATATATATAACTCGGAAAACCCCTTTAACGTAGCTAGTGGGGTGGAGACCATAGGAGTAGATTACCATACCTCCCAACCATATCACATCTTGCAGGAATGTCCCGGATTTCAGTGGCTGACCCCTGGTCCCGGAACGGCTGAGATATGTCCCGCTCCCAGCTGATTGCATTAGTGAAGCAGGGAGCCATCCATTCCCAGCTTCACCATTCACCTCAGCTGTCGGCGCTCCCAGCAGTGGCACAGTGCCCTCACACATTGCTCTGCCAGGCTGTGTAGGAGAAGCTGGGCAGGCTGGAAATCATCCTCTGCTCCTCCTCCACAGCAGTATGATGCTGGGGGGTTCAGGGTGAGCTGTGATTAGGGCTGAGTGAATTAAAGTATTTGAAGTGGACTTTCATCCGAATTTCAGGGAAAAATTAATATGCTGGGATGCTTTGTGGTAACCAATGAATTTTCTCTGAAATTCACACAGGATCTTCATTTGCGTGACATATGATGTCACCACACTGGTCAACATGATGTCATCAAGCACCACTGAGATTTTGTGCGCGATTTTCAATCAAGATGACCACAGCGTTCTCTTCGCGCTCAAATGGATAAGGTGAGTATTATTTTTTTCCAATAGTTTAACCACTGAAAGCCCTCACGAATGCACTATATAACAAAATAATTAGTCACAAAGCGAATTTCTTTGTAAAATGTTTGTAAACTTCGCTTTTCACTAGCTGTGAAGTGAAGTGGCACATATCTGGGCATATCTACTGTTAGGGGGCACATAACTGGGCATATTACTGTGAGGGGGCACATATCTGGGCATAACTACTGTGAAGGGGCACATATCTTGGCATATCTTCTGTGAGGGGGTACATATCTAGGGATAACAACTGTGAGGGAGCAAATATCTAGGGATAATGACTGTGAGGGAGCACATATCTAGGGATAACTACTGTGAGGGAGCATATATCTAGGCATAACTACTGTGAGGAGGCACATATCTGGGCATATCTACTGTGAGGGGTCACATCATATCTAGGTATAACGACTGTGAGGGAGCACATATCTAGGCATAACTACTGTAAGGGGACACATCTGGGAATAATCAGGGGTGTCGCTACGCATGTAGATATGGGGCCTGGGCCCTGGACTACCACCACATTGACCCGAACGTCTGATTTTGACCTTTAGTTTTTTACTTCGCACTCTGCTAATGGTTATATTTAGCCACCAGTGCCGATCTGCAGTGCGGTTCCAAATAACATCAGCCAGGCGCACATTAAATCTGTTAGGAGCGGCTCCATTGTGCCCCGGCTGAAGTGCAGTGAGTCTAGCCAGCACCCCCGCACTGGTGTCTCAGTATCAGAGCTAAAAGCAGTGCTTGTGCTTAGCCCCGCTCACTCAGGCCTAGCAGCCGAGGGCTAGATACCAGGCCCTGCAGGAGAATTTTCCCAGACAGGACAAGCAGACTCTAGAGCTACTCCAGCCTCTCCGCTCCAGCTGTCCAGCTGACTTAAAAACCCCGTCCCCCGGTCTCACTAAGCCACACCCTGGACAGGCTAGGCCACGCACCCCCACTCCGCAGCTGACGAGGATTAAAAAAATTACGGTAAAATCAATTTCAGCTGCAGGGGAGGGTGACTTTCTCCTTGCAGCTCATGTTCAGACTGCACAGTGCTGCTGGCTGAGCGTGAGCTGTTTAAAAGGACATTCCTGCGTCCGTCCAGGCCCTGCACCGGACGGAGGACATGGAGTCTGAAAGCCGGACTGTCTGGCCTAAAACCAGACCTCTGGACACCCTACTGCCAGCCCAACAAGCCACTACCAATCTGACAACATGGAACAGCAGAGAGGTATGTTACCACTGCAGGACAGCTTCATGTCAGTTCACCACCATCCATGTATAGGAAAGTATGGTTATGTATATATTTCATTTAAAAAAAGTGGAGGCTGTGTATAGACCGCTAGTGGAGGCCGTGTATAGACCGCCAGTGGAGTCTGTGTATAGACCGCTAGTGAAGGTCGTGTATGTGCCGCTAGTGGAAGCCATGTATGTACCGCTAGTGGAGGCCATGTATATTCCGCTAGTGGAGGCTGTGCATATACTGTGAGCGGAGGAGATGGGTATATATTGCGAGCGGAGGAGCTGTGTATATACTGTGTGCGGAGGAGCTGTGTATATACTGTGAGCAGAGGAGCTGCGTATATACTGTGAGTGGAGGAGATGCTGTATATATACTGTGAGCAGAGGAGCTGTGTATATACTGTGAGCGGAGCAGCTGCTGTGTATATACTGTGAGCAGAGGAGCTGTGTATATACTTTGAGGAGCGGAGGAGCTGTGTATATACTGTGATTGGAGGAGCTGTGTAAATACTTTGAGCGGAGGAGCTGCTGTGTATTTATTGTGAGTGGAGGAGATGCTGTGTATATGTGGGGGGGAAATGGCTCTGCGTCTTATAAAGCGAATACTAGTGAACGCTTCCATTATTGAAGCACTTACTAGAATGCATTAAGTGCTGGGAGCGGGGAGTGAAGTGCTGCGAGCGCTTCTGATACTCACAATCCCGGGTCTTCCTTTCTGGGGTCTGATGGTTCTGGCAAGCAACTCTGATTGGGGGAGGGTCTGACAAAGAGGGCTGATCTGAGGTCTGATGGAGGGTCTGACAATGAGGGCAGACCTGAGGTCTGATGGGGATCTGAAATAAAGGGCTGATCTGAGGTATGATGGGGGTCTGAAATAAAGGGCTGATATAAGGTCTGATGGGGGTCTGACATTGAGGGCTGATGGGGTCTGACATTGAGGGCTGATGGGGTCTGACATTGAGGGCTGATGGGGTTCAGACATGGACGGCTGATATGGGGGTCTGATCTGATGGCCTGATATTTATGGGGGTCTGATCTGAGGATCTGATATGAGGTCTGATGAAAAATATTGCTTTTCTTATTTTCCTCCTGTTAAACCTGAGGTGCTTCTTATCATTGAGTGTGTTTTTATGGGTTGAATATATTCAGACCAGCGTGAACATGATAAATACATCAATACATAGGGCACGGAATGTTTCCAGATTAAAGACCCAAAGCCAGAATGTGGGTAGTAGCAGCATCAGCCATAAGTAGTAGTAGTAGTAGTAGTAGTAGTAGTAGTAATGGTAGCAGTAATAGTAGGCCACAGTTGTGAAGAGAAAGGTGAAAAGATTGTGGATTCTATGGCTCAGGCCTCCTCTCAGTTGCAGCAGGATGACGCATAGGTGACTTCGAATTCCGACACCATTCCATGGAGCCAGGGGTCACCTCCTTGCAGCCCCAGAGAAGGCTTTCAGTGGAGACAGTCTTCACTGCCCCTTCATAGTGGGAAACTTTCCTTTTTCCTAAGCTTCCTTTTTCCTAAGAAGAGTTAAGAAAACCCAACCATGACTTGTGAGTCAGCTGTCACTGTTTGTACACCCCGGAGGAGGACATGGCTTCAGACCCTATGCATAGCTGTATTTCGTATTGGGACAGTATTAGTGGCACCCATAGCCTTGGTACTGGTGTTGGCGGCAGCGACAGTGGCAGTTGGGGCAAATGTAGAGCAGGCATGATATTGCACAGTCTGATAGAAGCGGCAGGGAGGGTAAGGACTCTGATGACAATTGTGTGTTGAACAGGACCTGGGAGCTGGATCAAGTGCTGAGGAGGCAACATCTGAGGAGGAGGGTAGTGGCGGCAGCAATAAAGAGCAGAGGCCACGTACCTCCCAAAGAACAGCCAAGGCCATGTCTTTTTTAGGATCTAGTGATGTCGCTGATGCTGTGGTTGGGTTAAGCCCAAAACGTGCCAGAGCTAAGCATGAGTATCTCCAGTCTGGCAGTTTTTCTCCATGCTGCCAGAAGACAGAAGCACTACCCTGTGCAAGAATAAAATAAGACATGGGCAGGCAAACAGAAATGTAGGCACCACAGCTCTGTTGAACCACATGAAGCAGCATCACCCTTGGTCAAGCAACGGTGGTAGCCAGTTACTGTAATAAGAGTTTCCTCCTTCTCCCGGTCCCCCTTGTCGTTGCCAGGCCACATCCACAGGTAGTATGGTGTCTTTCACATCATCATCCCTTTCTCCTGCTATGACTCCTCCGCGTCATCAGCCATCGTTAATAGAATTTGTGGCCAGGAGACAACTGTACATGCCCGGCAATCCACTGATGAGCAAGCTTAATTCCCACCTGGTCAAGTTGCTGGTGGTGCAGTTGCTGCTGTACCATGAAGGGTACCATGTTAAATAATGGACATTGGTTTATCCATGTTTTCTATAGTTCTATACATACATATTTGCTTTTTTTAAACACTTATTGAAAAAAAAAAAAAAGTAACCTACGTGTGTTTTTTTCCCCGGATTAATTATCACCACACTAAAGGTGCAGTATTTGCCTTGTAATTTCTCTAAAGACCGCAAACCCTAGAGAGCTATGACAGCTTATAAACCGTCCTTTACAGATTCCACCGGGCAAGCCACACCAATGGATACAAATCTCGGACCTCACATTAAATAACATTATTTCATTTCATTTGTTTTTGTTTTTTTTTTGTTTTTTTTACATTAACATTTTTTACATCTGCTTCTTATTTAGATTCAAAATTATTATTTGAATGGTAATATCATTGAAAATCTAGGTTTTTCTATTTACACCTGCTGTAATCACAATCCATATACATTTTGAGATGACACTTGCAAGATCATCTGTTGAAGTGTATTATTTTACTGGAAAAAAAATTGTTTCATGTATGTTTATATGATTGTTAGTTTATAAGGTATTCTGGAAACTTTTCCTTCTCTCTTCCACACCAAAGTGAGATCAGAAACCTCGGAAACCTCAGTCTAAACACATAACAGATGATATCAATGGTGACCCTTGGTGGAAACAGGACAGATATTCTTTTTTTGAATTCACTTTTTGGTTTTGGCTTCCAAAGGTGCACTTGAAAACCTGACCGTGTGGCCGTACCCTTAGGGTGCTGCGGTTGTGCCACGTTTTGGATGCAGCAAAAAAAAAATGCATGCGTTTTTTACAACAAAACTGCTGTTATTAGTGCGTTTTCTTCCAGAAATGGGGAAAATCGAATCACACACAGCAAAACTTAATTACTTTAAAGGGGTTTTCCAAGATATTTTAACTGATGACCTATCCTCTGGTGTGGGATACTGATCGGTGGGGGTCCGACAACTGGTACCCCCATGATTGGCTTTTTGAGAAGGAACTGGAGCTGGCAGTAGCACCACAGCCTTCTCTCAGCTTTCCCTAGGTCGTGTGATATTACGTACATCAGTTACATGGCCTAGGTACAACTCACCCCATAGAAGTGAGCAGGGCTGATCTGTGATATCAAGCATAACCACTATACAATCTATGGCTCTGTGCTTGGTGAGCGGAGAGAAGGCCATATTGCTACAGTGAGTACTAGTGCCTTCTCATACAGCTGATTAGCGGGGGTCCTGGTGGTCCGACTCCTACCTATCAGATTCTGATGACCTATCCTGAGGACAGGTCATCAGTTAAAATGTCTCAGAAAACCCCTTTAATTAATAGAGTTATAGTAATATAATTTTATCTGCATTGTGTATTGCCTTTCTGGAAAAAAGCGCATACATGCATTTTTTTGTGTCTGTTTTTTTTGCCACATCCAAAATGCAGCACAGTCATGACATATGGCAACACCCTAAGGTCAGAATCATATGAGAGAGTTCAATGCCAGAACCAAGCTGAGTGTGTAAGTGTGATTTCCCATTCTGACCTCTTCTCCTCTGACAAGATTGCAGGCATTATAATCATTATAAGGCTGTGCATCCTTGCCAGGCCTGTATCGATTGAATTGCACTCATGGGATCATGTCAGAATAATTCAGTAGATTCATGGTCTGGCAGAGACACACCGTATTATAAATCATTGTATTCCCTGCGATCCTGTCAGAAGAACAGAGGTCAGAATGGGAAATCATGCTTACACATGGAACTTGTCTGTCTTAAACAAGCCTTTTTCTTCAGTCTTTTCGTCAGGAGATAGCTCATTGTTTTACTCTTTAAATATCCCTACACAGATACTGTGAACTGCAAATTGTCCTTCACAAGTGAGAAATGTGAACACAGAATTAGATAACCATATTTTCCTCTTTACAAGAAACACTTTTTCTCCCTCAAAAGTGTGGGGGGGGGGGAGAGCAGTGCATTTGATAAGTAGTATGCGGGAGCGGTGACAGTAATGTTGTGCTCATGGCTCCCTTATCTTCCTCCAGGTGCCACACTGCACTATCCAGACTGCTTACAGTAGTGCTTAGTACACACACTAGGACCTTATGTTGTACACAGTCAGGTCACAGTGCAGTGCAGGCCGGAAGAAAACCAGTGAGTGGTGATTGCAGGAGAGACCACCAGATGTGCAGGGTGGCAGTGGAGCAGGAGAGGTAAGTGAATTTATTTATCTCTGAGACGGTCTGATCTAACATAAAGGTCTGATTGGGGTCCTGAGGTCTGACATGAGGGTCTGATCTGGTATGTGGGTCAGATCTGAGGATTGACATGTGGTTCTGTTCTGATATGCAGCCTGATCTGAGGTCTGATATGAAGTTCTGAACTGATGTAGGGGTCTGATCGGAGGTCTGAGATGGGGGGTCTGATGAAGATTGGGAGTCTGATCCAAGGTGTGATAAAAAATATAATTTTTCTTATTTTCCTCCTTTAAACCCTAGGTATGTATTATCATCAGGAACATCTTATAAAGTGAAAAATACTGCATTTTTATTACATCTCCAAGAAGACAACATGAACCTTTGTCCTAACAGAAGCACCGAACATGACTTTAACATTGTAGCCTTCTCAATGTCTTCATCCGGCCAACTTCAGCTATTCCTCGGTATTCTGATCATTTATTTAATTACTACTTTAGGAAACTTGTTAATCATTTTTCTTGTGTGTTTGGTACCAAAGTTACACACCCCAATGTATTTCTTGTTGAGTAACCTTGCCGTTACAGATGTTACATCCACCTCTAATTGTGTCCCTAAACTACTTTCCATCACACTGACTCGGGATCACAGGATCAGCTTTAGTTGCTGTATGACCCAATTATTTATCTTCATTTTGAGTACTACTGGTGAAATCTTCATCCTCACATCCATGGCCTATGATCGCTTTGTCGCAATATGTAAACCCTTACAATATTACACAATAATGAGAAAGAACGTGTACATTGTGATGGCGGGTTCCTGTTGGCTGCTCAGCCTTTTAAATTCCCTATTACATACACTACTTATATGTGTTCTGCAGTTTTGTAATTCACATGATATCAATAATTTCTATTGCGACATGAATTCATTGATGGCTCTTTCCACTACCGACACTCGTAGCCACAAAATCTTGTTATTCTTTGAACTTAATGTTATTTTCCTTGTCCAATTTATACTCATCATTATCTCATACATCTTTATCTTCTCCACCATTTTGAAAATCCGTTCTTCAGGAGGACGTATGAAAGCCTTCTCCAGCTGCACCTCCCACCTCATCACAGTTATATTATTCTATGGGCCTAGTTTGATCTTGTACATGAAATCAAAAGGTTCCAGGGAACAGGACATGTTCTTGTCAATGCTTTATCTGGTTGTAGTCCCCATGTTGAATCCTCTGGTCTACAGTCTGAGAAATAAAGACATTTGGGAGGCTACTGTAATGTTAAAGAAAAAGATATTAAGGTCCTCACTGGTTGGATAAAGTCAGACTAAGTAACCAGCCAATCACATCACTGACAGGCGACACCAAACACTGGTATCCCTTGTGTATCCTCTGGAGTGATTGGTGCTATTTCAGGACCAATCACTTCTGTCTAAAGCCTCCTGCAGCTCCCTCACTGGCTTTCCCAGTGCTGGAGCTGTGATTGACCTGTCTGAACTTACTGGACAATTATGGTGATCAAGGCTGAGCCTTCAACTAAGATGGCTGCCTTCCGGGCAGAGCAGCCATCTTAGCTCGGTCAGCAAGCAATTAGACATGTTTTTGTTTCCCTTCTGCTTATAGTGCTATTATGGTGGAGATTGGAAAGGCACTTCTCCCTGACCAGCATTAGGGTGGCGGAGGTCGGAAAGTGCTTAAGCACACAGAGTACTGTGTCTAGTGGACTCTGTCCAACTGCATATTAAAAAAAATATACACTATCATTCAAAAGTTTGGGGTCACCCAGACAATTTTGTGTTTTCTATAAAAACCCACACTTTTATTTAGCAAATGAGTTGCAAAATGAATAAAAAATATAGTCAAGACATTGACAAGGTTAGAAATAATGATTTTTATTTGAAATAATAATGTTCTCCTTCAAACTTTGCTTTCGGCAAAGAATGCTCTATTTGCAGCAATTACAGCATTGCAGACCTTTGGCATTCTAGCTGTTAATTTGCTGAGGTAATCTGGAGATATTTCACCCCATGATTCCAGAAAGCCCTCCCACAAGTTGGATTGGCACTTTTTTGTGTACCATGCTCCCACAACAGCTCAATGGGGTTGAGATCTGGTGAATGCGCTGGCCACTCCATTACAGATAGAATACCAGCTGCCTGCTTCTTCCCTAATTAGTTCTTGCATAATCTGGAGGTGTGCTTTGGGTCATTGTCCTGTTGTAGGAGGAAATTGGCTCCAATCAAGCGCTGTCCACAGGGTATGGCATGGCGTTGCAAAATGGAGTGATAGCCTTTCTTATTCAAAATCCTTTTTACCTTGTACAAATCTCCCACTTTACCAGCACCAAAGCAACCCCAGACCATCACATTACCTCCACCATGCTTGACAGATGGTGTCAGGCACTCTTCCAGCATCTTTTCAGTTGTTCTGCGTCTCACAAATGTTTTTCTGTGTGATCCAAACTTCGATTCGTCTGTCCATAAAACTTTTTTCCAATCTTCCTCAGATATGGCTCTTTCTTTGCAACTCTTCCCTGAAGGCCAGTCGCCTCTTCACTGTAGACGTTGACACTGGCGTTTTGCGGTTACTATTTAATGAAGCTGCCAGATGAGGACCTGTGAGGCGTTTATTTCTCAAACTAGAGACTCTAATGTACTTGTCTTGTTGCTCGGTTGTGCAGCGAGGCCTCCCACTTCTCTTTCTACTCTGGTTAGAGCCTGTTTGTGCTGTCCTCTGAAGGGAGTAGTACACACCGTTGTAGGAAATCTTCAGTTTCTTGGCAATTTCTTGCATGGAATAGCCTTCATTTCTAAGAACAAGAATAGACTGTCGAGTGTCACATGAACGTTGTCTTTTTCTGGCCATTTTGAGAGTTTAATCGAACCCACAAATGTAATGCTCCAGATTCTCAACTAGCTCAAAGGAAGGTCAGTTTCATAGCTTCTCTAACCAGCAAAACTGTTTTCAGCTGTGCTAACATACTCTCACAAGGGTTTTCTAGGGTTTTCTAAATATCCATTAGCCTTCTTACACAGTTAGCAAACACAATGCACCATTAGAACACTGGAGTGATGGTTGCTGGAAATGGGCCTCTATACACCTATGTAGATATTGCATTAAAAACCAGCCGTTTGCAGCTAGAATAGTAATTTACCACATTAACAATGTATAGAGTGTATTTCTAATGTTATCTTCATTGAAAAAAACTGTGCTTTTCTTTCAAAAATAAGGAAATTTCTAAGTGACTCTAAACTTTTGAACGGTAGTATATATATATATATATATATATAGAAAATTTATTCACAAAAATTCAATTTAACCCCTTCTATCCCGGGCCAGTTTTCGCCCTCCTCCATGTTTTGCAAATCTAACGTGTCACTTTAGGTGGTAATAACTTCGTAACACTTTTACTTATCCAAGCCATTCTGGGACTCTTTTCTCATGACACATTGTACTTCATGACAGTGGTAAATTTGAGTCAATATATTTCACCGTTATTAAAGAAAAAATCCAAAATTTACCAAAAATTTGAAAAAATGTGCAATTTTCAAAAGTTCAATTTCTCGGTTTTTAAAACAGAAATTGATAACTGATATAATATTTATTACTTAACATTCCCCATATTTCTACTAAATATTGTTACCATTTTGTAAATGTCATTTTATTTCTTTAGGACATTAGAAGGCTTAGAATTCTACAAGCAATGTTTAATATTTTTAAGGAAAATTTCCCAAAATCCACTTCAGTTCGGTCTGAAGTCACTTTGTATGGCTTACATCGTAGAAACCACCCATAAATGACCCCATTTTAGAAACTACACCCCTTAAGTTCAAAACGGACTTGACAAACTTGGTTAACCCTTTAAGTGTTCCACAAGAATTAAAGGAAAATGGTGATAAAATTTCTTGGAAAATTTTCCATTTAATCCATTTTTATTTGTAGCACATCAAGGGTTAACAGCCAAACCAAGCTTGATATCTATTACTCTGATTCTGCGGTTTACAGAAACACCCCACATGTGGTCGTAAACAGCTGTAAGGGCACATGGCAGGGCGCAGAAGAAAAGGAGCGCCATATGGTATTTGGAAGTCAGATTTTGCTTGACTGTTTATTAGACATCATATGCCATTTGAAGCCCCCCTAATGCACCCCTACAGTAGAAACTACCAAAAAGTGACTCCATTTTGGAAACTACAGGATAAGGAGACAGTTTTTTGTTATTATTTTGGGGTGCATATGATTTTTTTATCGCTCTTTTCGGAGGCAAGGTAACCAAAAAATGGCTGTTCTAGCACAGCATTCATTTTTTGTTTTTTACAATGTTCATCTGACAGGTTAGATCATGTGCTATTTTTATAGAACAGGTTGTGACGTACGCGATGATATCAAATATGTCTACTTTGTTTGTTTCAGTTATACATAATAAAGCATTTTTGAAAAAAATATGTTTTTCTGTCTCCATAAACGCCATATTTTTTTTTTATTTTTCTGCCAATTGTCTTGTGCATGGGCTTGGTTTTTTGCAGGAAGAGTTGAAGTTTTTATTGGTACTATTTTTGGGTACATATGATTGTTTGATCATTCATTATTACACTTTATGGGGCAAAAAAAGTGATTAAAAATTATTTGTTTTGGCACAGTTTTTATTCATTTATTTTTTACGGCTTTCATCTGTGGGGGTAGGTCATGGGATATTTTTATGGAGCAGGTCGTTATGGACGTGGCAATACC